>BGNK01002445.1:43645-72649 GCA_003297005.1 Symbiodinium sp. clade A Y106
CCCCCCCCCAAATAGAAGCAAGAATCCTCAAAGTTCCGGGTCCTTCGGCAGGTAGCCGAGAGAGGGGCGGCCAGTGCCAGGGGGAGCACAGGCTCTCGTGCAGTTTCCCTCAGCTAGGTCTCAGGGTTTGGTTCAGGGTTTAGGGTCTACGGGTTTTGAATTTGAGTTGCTTAAGAAGGCTTCAGTCACGGCGAGTTGCAGTTTCGGGCAAGGGGTTACGCAACCTCCGACTCTGAACAGGTAGAGCACGAATTCCCAGAGCCCTCAACCGTGCTTGCTAAGACTTAAAGTCCGAAACTGGAGCCGTCCATGGTTCCCAGGGCGCAAGCCACTGCCTCCACCCTCTGGGGCGCTGCGTGACTCAGGTGAGGCTTTGCAAGTGAGAAGCCTGCATAATGTAGGGTAATTCAGCTGTGCTGTTTATTTGCCTGAAAGCCAAAACCACATCCACTTCCCAGAAGTAGAGGGCACATGCGTGAGTGTTGATTCCGCGATGCTCCATGTGGGTAGTTATCGAAAATTTTCTCTAAATTAGGGTGGTTTGTTGGTGTTGTAATCGATTTGTTCGAACGACCGGGGGCCAAGCACAAAGTAACACTTGTTGTTGGTATTGCTGCTGCTGCCACTCTGACAAACCCTTCTTATCAGTATCATTATCGTTATTCATTACCGTTTTCAGGAACATGTCGTTATATATGTCCTCTCTGTTATGTTCAATTCGTGTGCGACCCTCTACTTATTCCGATTCTTCTTCTTCGTCGCGCTGCTACTTATACTACGACTTCTTCTCCTCGCTTGCGCACATTTTGTATTCTGTTCCACTTTATTATTCTGTTCTGTCGTGCTATACTGCATTATGTTGTGCTTTCTTGTATCTTCTCACTTTTGTTGTGCCTATAGATCATGCACTGAACCTTCGGATCCTGTGCAAGGACATCTGGAACCACCTGGGTCGGCCTCCTGAGAGCTGTCTGTGTAGCAAATAATCGTATGATTCCTTTAGGCTCATTATATTTACTGTATAGCATACCGCACAACCTGTTCTAATCATGAAGCCCGCTATGTTCGGGTCCCCAGGCGGGTTTCAGCAAACGGTTTAGGGCTGTAGGGTTCTATGCAAGGGTACTTTCAGGGCTCTACAAGGGGTTTGAGGCTTTACTGGGTCCACGCGGTTTGGGTTCAAGGTATGGAAATTCCTGACCTTTCGTGACGGCTTCAGAGGGATCCATTTGCGTTCCAAAGGCAGAGCATTGGCACGGACACCATTGAGCCATGAACCGAACAGAGCGGTGCGAGTTTGGGCGAAGTGACAACTCTTTGCTTTTATGCTCACACCGACCGACACTCGAGGATCTACAGTTGTCGATCTCCACGAACATGTTTATGTCCATGGCCATTTTGGCATAAGGTTCTGATCTTGAAATTTTCTTCTTCCCCGACTGGTCCCGATTCCGCCATGGCTGAACGCTCCGATTCGTGGGATGCGTTTTGGTGTCACGGCTCCTTCGAGACCTTTGATGCTACCATCCCGAGGCCCATGCTAATGGCGGTCCCCGAGAAAAATGCGAATGACACGGTCATAGCCTATCGCGACTTCGCCTCGACCATTTGTCCTCGGTATCAACAGGGCAAAAACTGCCATAATCGCACGAATTGCCCGCACTTTCACCCCGACTTCATCAACGAGCACTGGGTGGTTCCGGACTTTCATCTGCCATAAGTGGTTCCATGGCACTTACGAGTGCTCGAATTCCTGCTGGAATCAGCACGGTCAGACCTTCGACTCTGCTCTCCGAAGTGCCTTCAATATTCAACTCGCGAGCCGCGGTCGACACCCACCGGTGCAGTTTCGAAGTGTTGATGGGGGCACGATGAAACAGATCAGCCGCGAGGAGGACGCCGCGAGGATCATCATGGCAACCATCGCCGATTTCCGACGACGAAAAGTTCGCAAATGGCGACTCGGCACACACTTCACCGAGTTCATTCGATTCGACGAATGGGACTTCTCGAGCGATGCCGAGCATGTTCGTGCAGAATATCATCGTGCCCAAGAGATTGCCAGACTGAACGATGTTCCGCGAGCCCGGTCTCCGAGGCACGCCAGGGGCACCTCTGCACGAAGGGGTAACTCTCGATTTCCTGTCGCCTCATGGCCAAATCGACCTTCGACACGGAAGCGGAGTCACTTGCGTCTTTTTTTCTGGGTCACTTGTGTCGTTTTTTTGGGGTCGCTTGTGTCTTTTTTATTGTCTGGAAGCAGCAGTCTCGAACGAGAGGCCCCTTGGTAGGACCTGACATAGGAGACGACATAGGAGACCCTCGGCTAAACACTGCATCTACATATATGTACATGTACATATACATATACAAAGACATACACCTATACCTTTACCTTTACCTTTACTTTTACCTTTACCTTTACCTTCACCTATATCTATACATATACCTATAACTATACCCATGCCTATGCAAAAACATCTGCATGTTCAGGTACATGTACATGTTCATGTAGTAAGCCCAGGCCGAAACCCTAAAATGAGAAGGCCCGATCCGTAAAAGGAGTAAAGGGGCCCCGAAACCCTAGAACGAGTAAACCCAGGCCGAAGCCCTAAAATGAGTAAACCCAGACCGAAACCCTAACGAAAGAAGACCCAAGCCGAAACCCGAAAACCCAAACGGAGTAAACCGACCCCGAAACCCTAAAAGAGCTTAAAGGCAAACTTGAAAGAAAGCCGAAACCCTAAAAGGACGGAACACAGGCCGAAGCCCTAAAAGGAGTAAGCCCAGACCGAACCCCTAATGAAATAAGGCCCAAAGCCAAAAAGGAGTAAACGGAGCCCGAAACCTTAAAAGAAGTAAGGGTAAACTTGAAAGAAAACCGAAACCCTAAAAACGATCAAAGCCGGCCGAAGCCCTACCGAAACCCTAATGAGAAAAGGCCCAGAAAGCCCTCTCCATAACGTTGTGTTTTCGGTTGCCTTTCGGGATCGCATTCTAGTTCAGGGCCCTTCCCATATTGGATCGGTCACCTTACCAAAACACACTTCCCTGGTCTTCTTAACCACACCGCCCCAAAAAATCCACATTGGAATATATTTTGGTGAAGCGGGCATTGCAGAAGCCTTCTGAGTTGGCGCCAAAGCGCGCGCAGACCAAGCTGCAGCGCGAAAGGCCTCCCTAAAAAAAATGAGAAAAGGCCCAAACCAAGGAGTAAGCCCAGGCCGAAGCCCTAAAAGGAGTAAACCCAGACCGAAACCCCAATGAAAAAACCACATGCCGAAGCCTTAAACGGAGTAAACTCAGACCGAAACCCTAAAATGAGAAGGCCCGATCCCTAAAAGGAGTAAAGGGACCCGGAAACCTTAAAAAGAGTAAACCCAGGCCGAAGCCCTAAACGGAGTAAACCCAGACCGAAACCTCACAATAAGAAGGCTCCATCCCCAAAAGGAGTAAAGGGACCCCGAAACCCTAAAAGGTGTAAACCCAGGCCGAAGCCGCAAAAGGAGTAAACCCAGACCGAAACCTTAATGAAAGAAGGCCCAAAGAGAAAAAAAATATGATACCCTGAAAGAAGTGAAAGGTAAGCTTGAAACAAAGCCGAAACCCTGAAAACGATCAAACCCAGGCCGACGCCTTAGAAGGAGTAAGCCCAGACCGAAACCGTAATGAAAGAAGGCACAAACCAAGAAGTAAACCCAGACCGAAGCATACCGAATAAAGGGGGTAAAGCCAGGCCGAAGCCGTAAAAGGAGTAAACCCAGACCGAAGCCCGAATGAAAGAACACAGGGGTAAACTCAGGCCGAACGAAAGCCCAGGACTGGCCAAAAATGGTTTTCGCTCGAGACTGTTGTTTCGAAAGAAGTAAAAATGACACAAGTGACCCAGAAAAGAAAGACACAACCGACCCAGGAAAAAAAGGACACAAGTGACACCAAAATAAAGACAGAAGTGATTGGGCACCCCTTCGACACCCTCGAGGTCGCGGCTCCTTCGCACCTGCGAGGGAGGTGCCTTCGTTCTCGACGAAACCAGCCAGGGCTACACGACCGCTCTTCAACCTCTCCTTTGCTGAGTCGACCGAAAACGGGTCCAATGCCCTGAGCTTCGGTGGTGGTGCCAGCTCCTCTTTCTGCCCAGGCGACACAGATCCTTCTCCGGCACAGCGGTGGCTGCAGGAGGCGAGCCCAGGCCCGGTTATCACCGAGGTCATCGATGTCGAAGCCGAGACGCCCTTGCCCCCGGCTGACCCGCCGAGCACTACCCCGACACAGGGCACGATGGCCGGTATTACTTCGGAGTAGCCGGCTACCCGCGATGCTCCGTTCACCGTAACGGTAGCCCCAGGTGTTGAGATTCCTAACTTAGAGCCCCGAACATGGACACAGGGACAACCAGCACCAGCCTCGTTCAACTCGACTACATTGGCGACATCTTCGACACCTACCTCAGTGGTCTACAACGCACCGATTCCACCTCCCATGGCCCCAGCGCGACCTCCAGCTCAGAGGCTAGAAGGTGCAGTGGCTCGAGTCTCAAGTGGCTGGTAAACAAAGGTCGGACATCCCAGCCAATCCGATTACTCCCGAGATGCCACAGTTGGTGGCCCCAACGTGGCGATGGTGCCGACGAGAAATCACCCATACGCGGCTTTCTCCGAGGACTCACACCTACGACGGGGTGCTTTACCTCGAACAAATTCTACGATGCCCTGCTCACGGCCTCAGCTTGACGAATTACTACGTGCTGTTCATCGACCTCCGGTACACCTGCCGGCTGGCCAGGTGATACACGAGCGAGTCCTATTCCTGAGCGTGCCGAACTTCAGCGACCCCAGGGCTACGCTGGTTTACTCGATGGTTTGGCGCGTGATGTTGGCATCGATGCTGGACCTTCACCATTCCAGCGTGATGGATCGAATGACACGATTGCGGCAATGGTGCCTGCTCTCCCACGACTCCCACGACCTCTACATGCTGTCGGTGCAACGTAACTTCGTGGGCTCTTCCGAGTTCCTGCGACAAGAGTAGACTCTGATTTCCCGCGATAATATCGCATCGAGCGGAGACGTAACACCCCGGTTTCCGCTTAGGCGATGTACTGGGGTGCCAGGACTGAGTTCGAACTGCGAACCTACACGAGTTTTTTGAGCCAGGAGGTGCGACTGTTTCCGCCTAGGCGATGTGTGGCCACCGAGGCTCCCCGACTAAGTCGGTGCACGATTTGCCCCGAATTACAATACACGAAGCGACTCCGAAGCACAACTGTGTCATTTCCCATGCTTTGTTCGTCTCCTTAGGCTCCGAGCTGCGCTAGGATCTTAGGTTCGGAGCCTACCTTCTCTCCGGAGATTTTGTTTGGCTTTAGCTACTCGACACGCTCAGCTCCCCGAATAGCCCTTTACCCGACACGATGACCCGCCGATCCAAGCCCTCGTGTTCTTCGGACCCCATCGAGCAGTAGACGGCAACACAGCCGATAAGTCAGGCGGATCCCATCCAGGCATTCAGCGACAATAGCACGAACCAGCCTGGTGTGACAGGGACGGCTGCCCCGATCACGCCGATCGGGTCTTGACCCGGATTCCTCCGAAGGCCGTGCCGCTAAACAACAACGCCGAGCTTACGAAGATGACACGGCGCAACGAGCCTTGGAGGTGGCAGCGTTTCGCTCCGCCTCCGAGCGAATGGGCATCGGTTGTCTGCGAGCACAATTCCCGACATCCTCCGAGGCCGAGTTGCTCACGATATGGCTCCGACAGATGGCCGGCGATGACGTGGACCCCGAAATCTTGCCACGACCGCTCACGCTGGTCAGCGCAGTCGAAGAGGAGCAAGATAAGCACGTCGCACGAGTCGCCGACTACCTCCGATACATCTCGCATGACAAGCAGGCAGCGATTCACGCGAAGTCCCTCGACTGCATTTTCTGTGGCATGCTGTTCCCACCGCATTACCTCCTGGCGTTGAACCGTTGAACCCCGACAACGTCGACGACTGGCGAAACTGTCACTACAGGTGCTACTTCCAGTGTGCTGCGGGGCAGCGAGAGGACCTGGCTTGGTACTCCGAATGCACCTCGTTGTCTCCGACAATTCTCGGCCAACGTGGATCCCTGCGCAACGAGCTTTACGACAACCTTGACAGATCACAGACTATCGACGATCCGGAGGAGAAGCCGGCAGGATGGCACGTGGCAGTCGATCGAGGCAACGACTGGTACTCCCCGGTCTACTTCGAGTCATTGTGGGACATTTCCCGGTCCAGGTGGGTTCGCAAACCGGTTCTCGCTCGGGCCCCAAGAAGATCTCCGACACCATCGGTATCTTCGATTGGTACAGACTGTGCCAGAAGGTGCTGATCATACGTCGAGACATCTTCAGCGATGTGAACCAGCGACGTGCCTGTAGCTGGAAGACCATGTGCCAGGAGATCGAACGAAGCGAACATTCGGCGAGAAGTGCGACTTAGAATTTTCTCAACCTCACCAACCGCTTCATCACCGACATCGCCCCGGTTGGATGCCGACAAGAAGGCACAGGTACTTCGAGTCTTCGACGAGTGGGAGCAGACATCTATCGCGAAGCCCATCGACCCGCATTGGGACGGCGAGAAGTTCTGGGACATGGTCACAAACGAGGCGCCACTCACCGATTGGCTATTCAAAATCACCGATTGCCTCGACCAGCACTTCATTTGTCGCAACCCCGAATGCACGACGGTCATCCACCACTGTCATTGGCTCCGGCAGATATCCTACGACTACAGGATCGACGAACAACACGTCCGATACTCCTGCCCCCGATGCCTTACGGGTTACAGACCACATGCTCTTCGAAATAACGCCGCGGCCCTCAATTCGCCGACATTCGAAGGCTATGGTCGTGAACTCCGATGGCTTTTGCCACTTTCCGACATCTGGCGGGGTGATCCACGGTGATGACGTGGAGTTTTGGTAGAATGTTAGACTTTACGATTTTCCTCTGCTTTCTGCGAGCGCCCGACCGGGAAAACGGTCGGTTCTCTAGACTGCGAGAGACATTTCTGTAAGAAATGCGAAACATCGAGGGGCTCCGAAGGAAGTCCGAAGATCGCAGACTACGCCACCGCTGCGAAAGCAGTCGGAAAAGAAGTCCGGACTTGTCAGGGATATATGACTGCTGTGTGAAAGCTTTCGTTGTCACTATATGTTTAGAATTACACCAGCCGCTTGCCCTCATAAAGCTTGAAAACGCATGCTTCAGGCCTTGTTTCCCAAGCCCTACGTTAATATGCGCTGTTCTGTTCTATTCTGTTCTTTTTCGATACATGGCGCTACTTTGCATCATGTTATATGGCCCGGGGCTTCGTTTTTTCCTAGGTGCGGCTTGGCTTGGCTCGGCGGGTTTGGCCCTGTTTTTGACTCGGCTTGACACCGGGCGCTGTTTTTGTTGGTCCGGCTCGGCTTGGCTCGTTTTGTTTGGTTCGGCTTCTGCTGGCTTGGCTCGGCGATGCGGTTTTGGCTGGCTCGGCTTTGTGTTGGTGCTGCCTGGCTTTTTGGCTTGGCTTGGCTTGCCGGTTTCAAGCCCAGCCAGGCCAGCAAGAGCAAAACCAAGCCACGGCATCAGATCATTTTACACCAGTCTATATTGTCTCATTTTGTCTTCTGCTGTGTTGTATGCATTATTTGTACATAGGTATTACATAAGTACAAACTTTTGGATCATACAGTAGATTCCTTATGTAAAGCTTATAGACATCCCTCTCTCTCTCTCTCTACATATACATCTCTTTCTCTCTCTCTCTCGCTCGCTCTCTCTCTCTCTCTCTTTCTTTATGTCTCTCTTTCTATATATATATATAGTTACATATGACATAGTCGATCTTGGCATAAGCCAAACCCGAGGTCCAAAGGCTCCAAGTCGCGGCCGACTTCGGCTCAGGTTTGGGCCCCCAGGGTAGCAGGGAGAAGAGAGCTGTCACGCGTTGTAGTTTAGGGTTTTTCGGGTTTAGGGTTTTAGGGAGCTTACGTTTTCTTTTTGAGGGTTTAGGGTTCAGAGCTTTGGGTTCAGGGTTCAGGGGTTTACGGTCGCGGCTTTGGGTTGGGGTCTTGAGGTGTAGCTGCGGGTTCTGTTAAAGAGTTAAGGTCTTGGGTGCAGCTTAATCTTGAGATAATCATGCTAGGAGTTTCAGGTCTTGCGGATTGCTGGTGGCTATGTTCAGGGCTTTACGGTTTGGGGTTCAGGGTTGAATCTTCAGGGCTTTGGGCTTAGCGGGCTCTTGGGTGTAAGCCAGGGCTTTGGGGTTGTGTAGTTTCGGCTTTCTTTTCCGAAACCCGTAGCTAAAGACTTCAATCCGTGAGCCCCCAAAGACCAATGAAAACCCCGAAAACCCTCGTAAACCCGAAACTGCCAACCTCTAATTACTAAACCTACACCCCAGGCGCCCAGAGCCCCGCACACCCTCCAAAACCCTAGCCCCCCTTAACCCTGAGCACAGCGACCTTTAGACCCAAAGCCCTAAGCCCCAGACCCCAAAACCAACACCCTGTTGAAATCCCAGACCCGACCCCAAGGCCCTAAACCCTAAGTTGCCAAGGCCCTACACCCCAATGTCCATCCAATTCAAAACCGCCAAAGCATTCAAAAACCGCAGAGACATTCATCAAACTCACAGCCCTGGACGCCCAAGTAGCCCTCAGAGTTTTCTGAGCGAAGCTTCGTTTCGTCCAGGGACAAGTTGACGGCCAGGGAGCACAAGGACGCGTCTATTTCCGGGGTTGTTTAGAGTTCAGGGTTTACGGGTCGGGATAAACACTACCATCATTCCTTAAGGCCTTCTTGGTATAGTTATAGTACCATATACGCAAACCCTATTGTAATTATGAAGGCTGCTGTATTACCGCCGGGTCTTTAGTTGAGGGAGGCTTTGGGTTTCAGGGTTTAGGTTTCATGTTTCAGGCTTATGGGTTTAGGTTGTGCATTTCAGGTTTCAGGGTTTCGATTTTAGGTTTCAGGGTTTAGAAGGGTCTCTCTCAGGGCTCTCTATCAAGGTATACGGTTGTGTGCAAGGCTGCTGTCTATGGGGTTCTGTAAACGTTTAGGGTTTCAGTTGTACGTACGGTTTGCGGTTGAGGGTCTTAGGAGTGGTTCAGTTCCAGGATTTGGGCTTTTGGCTTTTGGCTTTTGGGTTTGCGGGGGTTTGGAGGTTTGGAGAAGTTTAGGGCCTTGAGTTTCAGGGCTGGAGTCCAAAACCTAAACCCTAAACCCTAAACCCTATAGGCCTTAGGGGTCAGGATTTCGGTGTTCGAGGAGGCTGGGGTGGTCGGATGACGGGGGTTTTGAGGATGTTAGGGGCTTAATGAGGCTTGATGCGTTAGTTTCAAGGCTTTCGGGATTTCGGGTTTAGCGTTTCAGGGGTTGGGATTTTGAGGCTTTGAGGGTTCCAGGGTTCAAGGATTCCAGCGATAGTGTTCTAAGTCTTAGGGTTGAGGTTGAAAGGCCGGGGGTCTAGAGGAGTAGTTCACGGCTCAGGGCTGTTGGCTCATGGTAGTTTAGGACTGTGTTTTGATGTTGTAGTACCCTAAACCCTAAACCCTAGTCTGCAGGTCTGGGGTTCAAGGAGTTTTTGAGCGGCATTCGTTTTGGGATTATGGGAGGCCCGGGCAAGCAGAAGCGCTAGTCCCTGCTTCACTCTACCGCAGTGGAGCGCAAAGCCGTGTTCCGATTCTCAAAGCCGCTGTATTACTACAGTTTCGTGCTCTAGGGGTTTAAGTGCACAAGACTGAGCACGAACGAAGGAACGGATCGACAAACAGACAGTTGCAATAGAGCGAAATAGAGCTGGGTGTACCAAAACTAGGAAGGAGACATGGCAACAATGTGCCGGAGAAACTCATTTTGTCATAACATGGTGAGGAAAGTCTTGTTATATACCGTGACAGGGCATGCATACTGCAGTATGGCATACAGCAAGTACAGCAGACTATGTCGCTTTTCAGTATATGTGGTCACATATGCACAATATACGTCCCGACTTTCAAATCACAAACATGCACATGCTCAAGCCATTGTAATTTTGAGCCATCGCTTCTTGGCATCAGCCCGAGTACGTGATCTGAATGGCTCTGGTTTCTTGGTCCTGATCACAATACTATAAGGGTATAAAGGGTCCCAACACCCTATTCTAATTATTAAGGCCCCTATATTACACCCCTTTTCCCGATACCCACGCATGGAGATCCAGGTGATTTTTTACGTTTATACAGTCACGGGCTGGATACGGAAGGCTAACACCACTCCCAACACAGCCAAACCCACCGACTCGTCTGTGACTGTGAAAAGTCTGAGAGCTTTCGTATCCCCAAGCTTGAGCCGTGAAGTTTCTATCCACGATCCGCGAAAGGCTTGGAAGTTAACCCTAAACTTCCTAAACCTAAAGGGTTTAGGGGTTTGGATTTACAATCTAAGCCAAAGAATACACCCTAAAACCCTAAGCCCTCTTACCAAATCCAACCGCGAAAGGATCTGAGAAGACAAGAGCTACTTCCGTCCTGCCGGCCGGGACACCTGTGCTTGGGTTTGGGTCTTCTTTGCTTAGCATTTAGGGCTTGGAGTTTTGGTTTGAAGGGGGGGGTTTAGGGTTCAGTTGAGGGTTGATACCACGAGGCTCAAAAGCACAGAGGGCACCGCGTTTCCTAGGTTTGCCTTTTCGCTGGCACAGGTCCCCAGACCTTACACCCAAACCGTCAACCGTAAACCCGAAACCCTGCAGGTGCTCAACCCGGAACCCTAGCCTTACATCCTAAGCCCTAAGCCCTAAGTCCTAAATCCTAAACCCCAAGCGCTCAAGGCCTGCACCCAGCTGAGCTCTCCACGCTCCAGGTACGGATTGAACCCCAGACCCTGAGACTGAGATCTTCTTAAGGAGTTTCGGTTAAGCCACGGTTTAGGGTTTAGTTTTTAGGGTTTAGGGTTTAGGGTTCAGGGTTCCTCTTTAAGGTTCCTTTAAGGGTTGCAGGGCTTGGGTTTAGGGGTTAAGTTACCATAACCAGGGCACCATACGTCTTTACAGTGATCTCTAAAGTGGTAACTCAAAAGTAGATTCCCTAAACAAGAACCCGACGCCCTAAACCAGAAACGTGATCACAAATGTCCAAACTTCAAGACCCTAAGCCCTCTAGCCTAAACCCCAAACCATCAGCGTTTGAAATCTTAAACCCTAATCCTTGTACCCTAAACCCGACCCGCTCAAAGCACAACAGCCCTAACCTGCTTATAGAACCCTCTGAGCCCCATGAAGAGTCCAAGGCGAGCGGTCGTCATCCACTGCCCGCCGGCGCCGCCGCGGCCGCGGTGGCGGCTATGGAGGCGATCAATGGCGGGGAGGTAGGCGAGGAGCCTGGATCCGCGTTTCATTATTCTGAGGTTTTTGTTTGATCATGGCTTTGAAAGGGCCTTGTAGGGGCTTCATTGGGGCGTTGCCAAAGTTTTTCGGGGCTTTCTTTACGGGGTTCATGGCTTTACTAAGGTTTGTTACAGGCTTAATTCGGGTTGTGGGAGGGTTCCGGTTGTGGAGTTGAGGGATTCATTTTCGAGTTTAGTGTCAACATTATAGGGTTTAAGGGTCCAGGGTTTGAGGATGTAGGAGGGTCTGAGGGAGGATTTTTGTTTCTTGGGGTGCTGCCCAATAGCTTGGAACATCAAAGGCACACTCTTAAGGGAAGCCGAGCACTACTCATCCATGCTCCAACTTTCTGGAATTCACTGTAGGTGTTCAGGGGTGAAGTTTCAAGGCTTTAGGGCTGAGGGTCCATGGCTGAATGTCTTGCAAAAAATCTGGAGATCAAGGTTTTGGGTAAGTTGCCCTTAAACCCTATATACTAAACCCTATAAACACCAAACCCCGAAAGCCTTAAGCCCTATAAACCTGTATCCTTTTGGGTCGAGGGTGTGGAGTCGAGGGTCCAGGTTTTGGCGAGGCTTGGAGAGTTTAGGGAGCGTTGCCTGGGCTCTTTTGGGGGCATTTAGGTGAAGCTACCATCATAGGAACGTCTGCGGTGTTTGTTAGGGTTTTTGAGTTTAAGTTAAGCTACCATAATGGGGAGTCGTAAATCCTGAAGCATTGAACCGTGAAGCCCCAAAGCCCTAAAGCCCTAAACCCTAAACCAGAAACCCAAGTCTTAAAACCTAGCCCGCAGAACACCAAATCCGAAGACCGTAAAGCCCTATCTGAACACATCCCCTAAATAAACCCTAAACCCCACTGCGCCTAAACCCTAAACCCTCTTCAAAACCCTGCTTTTTTCTGAGGTACCGAGTCGCAGGTTCTTCCGCCCCTCGGGTCTCTGTGAGCCCAGTTAGGTTGCGGGGTTTTAGGTTTTAGGGTTTAGGGTTTAGGGTTCAGGGTTTGGTTTGGGTATTTTGGTTAAGGGTTTAAGGTTTGAGGGTTTAGCGGTGAGGGTTTAGGGTTTCGGCTTTGGGCGTTTCAGGTTCACGGTTTTGTGTTTCGGGGTTTGGAGGTTTCGGGTTTGGGGGGTTTGGGGTGTATCAAGTGTATTATGGGGTGCCGCAGGATCGTGGGGCTTTTGCTTGTGGACGGCCCTACCTAAATTTGAAACAACCCTGAAACCCAGCCCTTCACCCCAGCTGGAAATATGATGCCACTACTTTCTGCTGATTTGGCCCTAAACTCTTAACCCTGAACCCTAAACCCTAAACCCTTAACCCGAAGCCTAGACCCTGGAACCCTGAACCCTGAAATCCGAAGTCCTAAACCCCCGACCTTCGACCCTACACCCCAAAATCTCAAGACAAAGTCCTTAAGACCCCAAGACCTAAAGCACTAAACCCTAAAACCCTAAAATCCCAGAGCCCTAACATCCTAAAATCCGAAAATCCTAAACTCCTAAACTCCTAAAACCCTAAAATCCTAAAGCTGTAAAGCCCTAAACCCTAAAATCCTAAAGCCCCAAAGCCCTAAAATCCTAAAACCCTAAAACCCTAAAATCCTAAAGCCCTAAAGCCCTAAACCCTAAAACCCCAAAATCCTAAAGCCCTAAAATCCTAAAGCCCTGAACCCCTGCATTCCTTGAATCCTAAACTCCTAAAGCCCTAAACCCCTGAAGTCCCCCCTGAAGTCCTAGATCGCTCCGCCTGGCTCGCAGCACAGCCTCGGTGGGTGAACAACCGCTCGCCGCGGCATAGAGCTTTAAGGATAAACGGTTTCCTAGGTTTCTTAGGGTTTAGGATAGAGGGTTTAGGTTTTAGGATATAGGGTTAAGGTTTAGGGTTTAGGGTTTACAGTTTTCTTGGTTTTAGGTAGGGCTTTGGTTATATGCAAAGCTTTAAGGTTTTATGCAGGGTTTAAAGCTTTCAGGGTTTCTTGTTCCACGGCTTCAGGGCTTTGATGCTTTTAGGGTCTGGGGTTGAGGGTTTAGATTTTAGGGTTTAGGGCATAGGATTCACGATGTAGGGTTTAGGCAGTTCAGGGTCCAAGGGTCAGGGCCACAGGTTCATGAACGGAGGTCCGGGTTTGGGCAACCGTTGGTCGTATTGCTTTGTGTCAGTACTATAGAAGCCGAAATAATTACCAACTTTACTCTTAGGGTTCCTTAATATAAATATACTATAATCTACCCCAAAACCCTATTCTAATTATTAAGGCCCCTACATTATTCCCACTGCGCGCCAGACCCCTCAGGCCTCCAAGCGCTGCCAGGCCTTCAAATGCACGCGAGGTTTTGACTTGAGCCGCATGTTGAACTGTGGTACTGAGGACCCAGAATCTGCAAAACCAGGTCCTTTGAGTTTGGGAGTTGCGCAGCTCCCGATTTAGCTCGGCAGTGTGTGCGGCGAAGCCGCAAGCATGCGGCAAGCCTGACACTGGCCGCACCCTGCCATGCCCTCGCCACCGTTGCCCCCGCCGGAAGCAGAGGCGCAAACACTGCCGGGTGCAGCACTTTCCGCCTCCAATTCTCTCTGTCTCTCTGTGTGTCTCTCTCGCTTGCTCTTTGTTTCTGAAAATACAGCAAAGCATCAGAGATGCCATAAGATCGAGATGTACCGAGCGATGGACCAGGTCGCCCCGCAGCTGCGAGTGCGGTCACCCAGCCCCGCAGGCGCGGACGGTTGTTGGGCTTTCCGGCAATATAGGGGCCGAAATAATTACCAATACTATCTTGGGGTTCCTTTTCCTTATTCTAGCTGTAGTATCATAGACCCCAAAACCCTGATCATTAAGGCCCCGATTGTACGTGCATCCCGAAGCAAGGCAAAACATCCAAACCCCAAAACTCAACATCAACCCTACAGTCCGAGAATCCAATCCATCCTCCAAGCCACAAACAGCCCTAAAGCCACCAAAAATGCCAAATCCCTGCAGCCCTTCATCACGCCTCAAAAAGAATCCAACAACTCTTAAGTAAAACCATGGATGTACCCCTTTGAAATAGTCGTTTGCACTAAGCACTCTTTGGTGCAGGTGATACTGCAATTATGTTGTAATCAACCTCCCTTTTCCAGCCCCTTTTCGACCAGAAGCGCGAAACGACAGGTGCGGCTGCTTTGGGTGCCAGCCGACCGACCGGGTTGCCAGTCTCGGCCCCAGGAGCATTTCGGGGTGACTGGGGCTTTGTTGTAGATTTTCGGTTTTGGGTCTCTGGGGTTCTAGGGCACTTAGGGTTTCCTTTCGGGTTTAGGGTTCTGGGGTTCAGGGCCTTTGGCTTCGGGCTTTGGGGTTTCGGTCTTGCGTCTCGGTCTCGGGTCGGTGCTTCAAGGGTTGAGGGCCGTGAGGTTCAGCGTTTCGGTCTTGAGGCCCGGGTGCTCGCAAGGGGTTTGGAGTTTCAGGGGATCTGGGGGCTTTTAGGATTCCTTTTTCTTGTTAAGGCCCTATATTGAATCTTTATAATAGCCCCTAAAGTAGCCCTTATAGACCCCTTGATAGAAGGGTTTCGGAGTTTGGGTTGGAGGAGTCTCGGGTTGAGGGTTTTCAGGTTGTACGCTGTGTTTGGGGCTTCTGGTTGGGTGTCTAAGGGTTTGGGAATTCGGAGTTGGGTGTCGTTGACTTGGGGCATTGGGTAGGATTGGAGGTTCAAAATCTTAGGGTTTAGGGTTGGGGGTTCACGGGTTGGGGTTTGGGTGGCTTAGGTCCTGCGAACTTATTCGGGGATGGACGGTTCCCTCTCAAAGCAGTCCTTGGCTCCCTAAATCAAATCCTAAACCCTATACCCTGAACCTTAGACCTTAAATCCTGGTCCTTAAACCCGAAAGCCCAAACTCCGGAAGCAACAAAAACCTTGTGATTTCGATGACAGGACGACTTCGGGGGATCCTCGTAAGCCCCACCCCACCTCCCCTTGAGTCTGAAGATCCATGGCCCCCCCAACATAAACCCCTAAGTTAAGCCCCTAAACTCCTACATCCCCAAACTCCAAACTCCTAAACCCACAAAACCCCAAACCTTAAACCCTAAAGCCGTGAAACCTTGAACCGCAAAGCCTAAACCCTAAACCCTAAACCCCAAGCCTTACACCCTAAAGCCGTGAAACCTTGAAGCGAGGCTGAGCCGGTCACCTTGCTCAACCGTTCAGTCACATGGAAGGGTGGCAGCTGCCTCAGAGTTCAGCGAGGTTGCGGTAGCTTCAGGGTTTTTAGGGTTTAGGGTTTAGGAGGGGCCTTCATAGCTAGAGTAGTGTTTCGGGACGTATTATCGTATAGTATTTATGTAGGGGCTATGCGGAACACTCTTGCTCTTGATTCGGGGAAGTTGTCAGGCTTCAGTGGTCCAGTGTACCCGTTCACAGACCTTGGGACCCGGGTTTTCCTCGTGCTTCAGGAGTCCTAAACCCTAAACCCTAAACCTACAACAACCGTGGAGCTTGGACTGAGTCAGCTCAAACTGTTGGGCAGAAGACAGAGAGCTAGCCCGAGTGCTTTGAGGCACATAGTTTGGGGTTAGGGTCCAGGACTCTTGGTTAACTCTAAATCCGAAATCCTCAGCCCAAAAGCCTGTCTAAAGGCTTTTCCTTTACAACCCTAACAGAAAGCCTTCAGGCTCTTGAGACCGTCACCCCAAGAGCGACCTGAATAGGAATGAGCAATAGGTACAACCAGCAGAAACATACAGTGGACGGACATCCACACATTCATACATACGCAGACACATACGTACATACATACAGACCTACTTACATGTCCGTGTCTATGTCTGCGTCTATGTTTCATGTTTGTCACTGTGTCCGTGCCTGTCGAGTCTATGGTCCATGGTCTATAGTCTCTGTAGTCTATGGAATCTATGCATATGTGAATGTGTACATGTATGTATATATGTATCTTTACATGTATGTGTATACGTACGTGTATGTGTATATGTACATGTATGTCTATATGTACATGTATATGTACATGTATATGTATCTGCATATGTATATGTGTATGCAGAATATGTATACGTGCAACATATGCCTGCTTGCAGACAATGTAGCATCTATCTATCTCTGTGGCTGTCTTTCAGTCTGTCTGCATGTCTGTCCATGGTTATGCTGCGCACACGTAACTACTTGTACAAACATAGCATCGTATGCTTACTGAAGCGAAGGCAGCACTCCGGGGGCACCTACGCCTCCTTTCGCGCTGCGGGGTTCCGCGTCGGCAGCGGCGCTGGCGTCGCCGACAAGGCATCCGGGCTTGGAGTTCGCGTTTACTTGAACTTACCAAAACCTATTCTGTTGCAGGGTACCTGTAAAGTCGATACTGGCTCTGTACCGGGGCGGAGAATAATTTACAAAAAGTACTAGTAGGTTAGGCTAGTTTAAGGTAAGTTCAGCAATGTGATCTGCTTCGGGGCAAGCGCCGGTGATCGGACCCAGGGGGCGTATGCGGACAGTACAAAACCAATAATCATGCATCCTTCGCCATGGTAAGAAGAACACGAAGACTAGCCATAATTAGATCAGCTGGCAACTGCGATGATGTTAGTTTACTTCCGTTTATGTCTACCGAGTAGTAGTAGCTGCAGTACTACCAGCCACAGACAACACCGATGGAACGTAGCCTGCTCATCCTACTGCTGAGAAACACAAGGGTAATTTGAATCACGATAACAACCGTATCGTTGTTAAGAAAAACCAGCAGCGGGGACATGGTCTCATGTGCAAAACCCTGTGCTGCCTGGGCCCCTAGAAGCCCTCATCCCTACAATCCCTAAGCCGATAAGTGCGAGATCTCCCAGTGCCCAAACACTACAATCCTGGAGCACGATAAAACACTAGACATTGTATTCCGCGCCCTAAGCCTTTCATAATCATAAATCACAATCATAGTAACAGTGATACTACTGTTAATAGTAATAATACCAATTTACCAATCGTTGTGGTTCTTGTTCTTATTGTTACTACTGCTGTTTGTTTCTTGTTGATGAGCATCCCTTGTGTTTTTTGAGCCCAGCACCACCTTGGCAGCATCTCCGACGAGGATCGTGCGCTCGCCCTCACCGGCGATACCGGTCAAGGCCGCTCCTGCATTTGAGGGTTTCATGGTTTTAGGATTTAGGGGTCTAGGGTTTCGGGTTTGAGGGTTTAATGATTTGGGGGTTAGGCATTTAGGGGTTCGCAACTGTTGGGCTTTGGGGTATTAGGGTGGGATTTCGATTTGTCAGGTGCCGTGTTTCGTGTTTGTTCGTGTGCTTTTGTCTTGCGTGTCTAAACCCTAAACCCAAGACCTTACACCCTAATCCCTAAACCCTTGAACCCTAAGTCCTGAACCTGTCCCGGTGGTTTCTGCTGCTGTGTAGGAGAACGGCAAAGAATTTACCAAGACAGGGTTGAAGGTTCAGGGCTTTAGGCTTTAATCAGGCTCAGGCTCGAGAGGTTCCGGTAGATTCTTCGCGCTTCGGGTTTCAGGTTTAAGGTTTATGCAGGCAGTCTTGGGACAATCCAGGTTTAGGGTGTAGGTTTCAGGTTTTAGCGTTTGGGGAGCTTGGGGGGTGTTGGCCCTATAGGCCATAAGCCTGGAGATCTCAGTTGATGGTTGGGATGGGCTGAAGCGTTGGGGCCTTCAACCCCAAACCCTAGCTATGGTCCTTGGAAGGAGTGTTGGTGGCCTCGTTGTGCCCATGGGCTCGAGATCCAAGTGCAGGTTTTCGGGTCTATCCAGAATGCGCTGAAATGTGGCCGAAGGAGACATGGCGGACTAATGTTGCGGTGTAGTACTGTATAGTATCGTTGCGAATTGTAGAGTATACTATAGTAGAGTATATTATCGTATACACAACTGTAGTGGAGTAGAGTCTAGTCTCGTTGGTGTAAGGTAGTGTAGTGTCGTGTGGTGTCGTGTGGTGTGGTGTGGTGTGGTGTCGTGTGGTGTGGTGTGGTGTGGTGGAGTGTAGAATGGTATAGTAGAGTATTCCAACAGCCCAAGCAGGCGGAGCCACGCCTGGCACGGACGTTTGTCAGCACGAGCCGTGAGGGCCCTGCGCGCAGGGGGGCTTTCGTGCCAGGCCCCCCCCATAACTTCAGTTCAACTTCAGCCACAAAGCCTCAAACATATAGGTTTGCAGGATGCCAGGAAGTTTGGGATATATTATCGTATATACTCTTCAGGGGCTTTAAGAGACTATGTAGTCACTGATGACTCAGGCCTCCATAGTCAGTCAATCCGATACTCACCACGTCCAGAGCAAAGAGTGGAGTTGGCGTTCACCACAGGCTTTCAAGGCTGAAGTCAGAAACTAGCTGCTTTTGAGCATAATCTGGTTAAAGGGTTTAGGCTTAGGGCTCAGAGTGGTCAATCTTGACTTCTTACTTGTTAAGCCGAGCCCGGTAGCCTTGACCTTCAACCCTGAAGCCTACTGCCAGCAACCCAGGCCCTGAAACCTTAAACTCTAGAGAAAAGGGTTTAGGGTTTAGGGTGAAACCCTAAAGGCCTTGATGTCGTCAGCTAGAAACTAATCTCGGAACGGTCGCAGACCCCAGTCTAGGGTTGCTTGAAACCGCATTACAAATATTCAGGAACCCCAAACCGTAAAACCAGGATTAATCGGACATGCTTTTTTGGTTTTTGGGCCATGCTTTAGTCGCTTAGGGCTTCACTTAACCGTAGCCGAAAGCAGCACCCTCTGTCTTCCCCGCCTTCTAAAAACCCGCCCATGTTTCGTATATCCCCGAGCCGCAGCCCCAAAGCCGAAACAAAGCACCAAGCATCCCTGAGCCTGGAACCCCAAAGCCCAAACTCCAAGCCCTAAGCCGTCAAACCCTGAACCCTGAACTCCTAAAGCAACCCCCGAGAGTCGAAATCCGTAAATCTAAAGAGCCAGAGAGAGTGGTCGAAAGACTAGGCCAGTCATCCCCCCGCATCCGGGTCACGCCGGGGCTCGGGGGCCCCAGATAGGATGCGAGAGTAGGGGTGTCGGGTTTAGGGTTTGGGTTGTTGTGGGTTTAGGACGGAGGGGTTAAGGGCTTCGGGCTTGGGGGGTTGAAGGCTGCCGGGATTTGTTCGGGGTTTGGAATTCAGGTTTCAGGGTTTGAGGCTGCGAGTCTTCGGCATATGCTGTACCGTAAGATTGGGTTTGCTGTTTTCTGTGTTGATGGAGGAGTTTAAGTCATTGCCGTAGTGCTGATGGGAGAAACAGTCGGATCGCATGTATCACTGGCTGCACAAGACAGCAGAAAAGACAGTAAGTTTAATTGTTCTTGTTGCTTTCGGCTTTCGTCTTCGCGGGAACTGCAATCGCACCTGACCTCCAGGCCTGTTGAGCTTGCCGAATCTTGTGGAGAAAGTCTTCTTCCTGCGCTTGAGCTGATTTGCGGTGGAGACCCCAACAACTAAAGCCTGAGATCCAAGAAGCCAAAATTTCAAAGCCCTAGAACCCGAACCCCAAACCTTACATCCCTGACCCATAAAGCCACTGCAGCCCGAAGCACAGCTTGCCTTGGACTGCAGGCCAGCAGGCTTTGATATGTGAGGATATGTGGGTTGAGGGTTTTAGGGTTTAGGTTTAGAGTTTATGGTTTAGGGTTTAGGATATCTGAGGATATGTGGGTTGAGGGTTTTAGGGTTTAGGTTTAGACTTTATGGTTTAGGGTTTAGGATATCTGAGGATATGTGGGTTGAGGGTTTTAGGGTTTAGGTTTAGACTTTATGGTTTAGGGTTTAGGATATCTGAGGATATGTGGGTTGAGGGTTTTAAGGTTTGGAGTCTGGGGGGAAACTGGTTCTCCTTAGTGCTTTCTCCCCGCAACAAAAGCGCCACCCCAGAACCCAATCTTAATGCTCTAGAAACTAAATCCTAAACGACTACGCACAGCAGTAGCAAAGCTCTACCATGTAAGCCATTTCGGACCTTTCCGACATAGATCCCGTACAAAACCTGCTGGAAACTTAGCAAAGCCGCAACCTGAGGTCGGCGCCGGCGCTACCTAGCCGGACGGTGTGGAGGTGGGCCCCGGCTCTTGTCCCTGGCTCTTAGTTGCTTTAGGTTCGGAGTTCAGCAGGGATTTAGGATGTAGGGCTTAGGGGTTTAGGATGTAGGGTTTGGGGTTTAGGGGTTTAGGTTCAGGGTTTGGGGTCTAGGGTTCAGGGGTAAGGGCTGCGGAATGGGGGGGGGAATGGATCCCTATGATAATCCCTTAAGGTCTTATTCGTGGTGCCTATAGTCGCATACCCCCGTTCCCCACTAAGAACCAGGGAGTGTTGAAGTGCTCTCTCTGAGATCCTGTTAGAGTGCCGGATGTAGGGTTCAGCGTTTGCTAATAGGGTTTGAGTTTATGGGGCCTTTTCCTTTTTTTAGGGTTTAGGGTTTAGGGTTTAGGGTTATGGGGCCTTTTGAAAAGGAAAAGGATTGTAGACGAGCTTTTGCAGGAGTTTCATAAGGAAGATTCCCCCCCAATGGATGGACGGGGGGCCTCTTGAGTCATGGGACCCTCATTCTTCCAATCGCTCCGTGTAGGCTGAAAACCCTAAACCCAAAACCCAAAACCCTAAACCCTAAACCCTAAACCCCAACCGAACATGATAAGGCTCCTGAGAACTCGAGGGGTTTTGGGTTTCGGAGCATTTAGAATAGTGAGTTCTGGAGGAGTACGTGCTCCCCTGAAACCTTCAGGTGAAGATACCAGCGGCTAAACTTTTACTTTTGCGGTTTACGCTTCAGGGTTCAGAGTTCAGGGTGAAACCAGACCCGTCACACCCTAAACCTTCGAACATGAAACTCTCCGTCCTCAGCCCTGGTGCATGCCCTCCACCCGTACCCATAAACGCACCGTCCCCAGTTCCCCGCAATCCTGACCCCGAGTTTATCCAGGAACCCCCCCTCCCAGCTGCATTCGGAAGCAGGATGGAGAGTCCTCTTAGTGCTCGGATGCTTTCGCACTCCGCGCGCGGGGGTCTGAGCTCAGAGTGATTGATGTAAGGTTTGAGATTGGGGACCACGAGGTTTGGTTTACTCTAATCATTTTTAGGGTTTAGGGTGGGATTGCGACTTGACGTTTCAATGCTGGCGACAGAGCGGGTTCTTGAACTTGTTGCCCGAGAAGATGACTTAGAGACATGCCCCAGACTCTAATACAAGGGCCTTAATAATTAGAATAAGGTTTTGGCGCAAGTTCTAGTATACTTTTACTTATAGCAAGGAGACTTAAGGACTTGCACGGGTATTTATCCCGACCTCATATGAGACCTACTGCACTGACTGCCGTGCGACTACGCTGTCAACAACAAGTCCATGAGTGCCAACCCTCGCACAGCCCTGAACCCCACAGCCTCAACGCGAAATGTCGAAGCTGTAGACGCGCCCGAAACTCAAACCCTAAAGCTGAAAGCAGACACGCACTGGGCCACTCCGAAATTCCGAGGCCCGCCTGTTGTGCTGCCAGCGAAAGGGTTCGCCAGCCGAGCTTCTTGCGGTCTCGGTTTAGGGTTTAGGGTTTCGTGCTCCAGCGCAGTGCCCTTACGGCAGGCCGGTGGTCGTTCAGCAACCAGCACTCCCCACGACGACGCAGGCGAGAGCACTCAGCTGTCGGCTTTACGCCGAGCGACTGCACATCATAGATAACCCTAAACCCCCAAAATCCTAGATGTACAGCGCAAAGAATCAAGCTTGCTCACTTGCAGAAGGGCGTAGGATTCATGGTTGGAGTTGGAAGGTTTTCTTCGAGGGGGATGCGGGGATAACTTAGGACTTCGGAGCCGGGAGCCGCTTTTACTCCCTGTTTTATTGGCTATGGAGTCTCTCTGTTCTTTGGCACAAGCTGCTCTCCCTTGCCCCAGTCCACAAACGAGGATCCTAAACCCTGAACCCATGAAGAGGAAGGCCAGCTTTGACCATGAAGGGCAGAACTTGGAGCCTTATGTAAACTTCATAGCAAGGTCCAGCAGAACGGCATTTATGGGTGATATAAGCCCTAAACTGGAAGTCTTTGAAACCCTAACGCAGCAAAACCAGCACCTGAAAGCCCTATATAGTTCAAGCCTTAAACCCCTAATTCGAGCCTTAAATCCCAAGCTCTAATTAAAGCCTTGAGCCCCGAATGCCAGCCTCAGGTGTTGCAGCGCCAGACGAGCGCCCAAACCACTCATTTCGTCTCTGAGCCGATCGGGTCTGGGACCCAGCAATCTCAGGAAACTTGGGAGCTCATGATATCGGGCCGTTTAAAGGGTTACTATAAGGGTACTATAGGGGTTCCTTTAAAGGGCTCTATAAGGGTTTGAGTTTCTTCGGAAACTCCCATATCGGGCCCTTGATGGGAACTGATATCAACGGTTTCGGGTTTGCTTTAGGGTTTAGGGGGCGTAAGCAAGGACCGTGGCAAAGACTGTTGATGGCAAGTGTGGCGAACCTCCCGGCAATTCTGTCATCGTCGGATTTTCGATGCAGAAGTGTACACAGAGGTGTACACATCTCGCAGTTTCGCGTGCGCCAGGAGCACTTGGAATCTTGCCTCGGAAGATGAAAAGACCGAGATCCCCCCACCTCAGACCTCGCCATTCCAAAAGCTTGTGCCCGGAAGCATCGCGAGCTCAAAGCTTGTGCCCAGGGTGGGCAGCAGTTTCTGCTTGTGGACCAGACTATCCTTGGACGAAGTCCACACCAGAAGCAGGCCAAGCAGGCCAGGCGTGTCATCGCCAAGGCTAGGCAAGGCTACGTCTCAGTCTTCTGGCCGCACTTGCTGGGCCGACAGCTCCATGAACCTCGACAAGCCAGAGCGCCTCTTAACACAGGGTTTTTAGGGTTTAAGATGTTCTACTCCGTGGATCAGAGAGAACCTCGTAACGTTTATTCAGTAGATCATAGCATGCCCCCTGTAATTGAAGGATATCTGGGGTCGGGATACTGCCCGACCCCTCATCCCCAAACCGCCCAGGCAGTACCCAGATTCCAAGACTGTTGATCTAAGGTCACCTTAAATCCGAACTCCTAAATCCTGAACACCTCTTCGGAATCGAGGGACCCGAAAACTTAGAAGTCTACACCCAAAACGACGGCCTTCGGATTAGATGAGCTTTGGTCGGAAACCGAGAGCTCCTAGCCACCAGCTTGTTGAAGTTCTGCTGCTCCGCGTCCAATGGCTTTCGTACCGAGACTATGGGAAACAAGTCGACATCGTAGTGAACCCGAGGTAACACACCCAACCAAGGGCGTTCATGGTAGACCGCATGACACCCTGCCAGCGCCGACATTCAACCACAGCTTCCAAAATCGTGCAGGAAGCCAAACAAGCACCCTGATTTAAATTTGTACCTTGTGCATTCCCAGGACGCCAAGCTTTGGAAAGGTTTAGGCTTTAGGGTTTAAGGTTTAGGGTTTATAGGGTTTAGGGTTTAGGGTTTAGGGACCCCAGGCCGGAAGAGATGAGACATAACCTAATCCTTCATTCCAGGAAAAAACCTGCACCAAGCACCTTCTATCCGAGACACAAACTATGCCATCAGTCAGCCGATGGTGCTCATGAGTAGATGGCGTACGGGATTCGAAGATTAGTCTAAAATTTGTAGACTCATCGTGGTGGCGTTTTGAAGTAGGCGGCTGAACAATCAGAGAAGAGACCTGAACTATCAGTGTGCCGTACCCTCTAATTGAACTCCAAACCGCCGGATGCCAGGTAAGGTACGCACCCTGAGCATATTTTGAACGTTTGATTGAAGTGGGCAATGCCACTGCTTCCTTAGGCTTGCTTGTTACTAGTAAGGGTCGTGACGATTTAGGGCTTGTTCATACTTCCGTATTGCATCGATACCTATAGTCATAACCGAGTTAACTGCAAGGTGCTTTGCGGGATCTTCAGTGCAGGCTTTGAGGCATAGAGTTTCGGCTTCGTGGCTTCTGAGTCTGGGGGATGTAGGTCTTTGGACTCAGGCTGTTTTTGACACCTGGCAAGGACTGAAGCCATACCAGGACACAAAATCCTTGAGCTTTGGGGTTGGGGCTTGGGGTTTAGGGTTCTTACTTAGGGATGAATCCCTAAACCCTATAAACCCTCAAACCCCAAACCCTAAAGTTATTTAAGTTTAGGGATGAATCCAGCCTCTTAGGTGTGCTC
The DNA here is from genome assembly GCA_003297005.1 of Symbiodinium sp. clade A Y106. Lineage (NCBI taxonomy): Eukaryota > Dinophyceae > Suessiales > Symbiodiniaceae > Symbiodinium > Symbiodinium sp. clade A. The sequence goes on from BGNK01002445.1 coordinate 68,157, forward strand.
ACAGCACGGCACGTGGCCGCCATAAATAAACCCTCCCCTAAACCTCGCAACCCTAAAATCCTGAAGCCCAAAACCTCTAAACCCCTAAACCCAGATCAAACGAGGCGTCCGGCGTCCTGCTTTGCAGCACCCGCGCCAGTTCCCGCCCTTCCTGGCGGTCAGGTGGCTGATTTTTTTTGCGCCTTTTAGGACTTAGAAAGTTGGTTTAGGGTTTAGGGTTTGGGGGCCTTGGCATGTAATTAGAATAGGGTTTGGGGGTACCGGAGCCTTGACAGCGGAAGAGTATCTATACTATGGTTGGGATTCAGGGGGTTAGGGGTTTAGGAGTGTCGGGCTTCGGCAGGTCCAAAAAATAGTACGGCACCCTTGTAAAAACGATGTGGAAAGGGAGCCCACTTTGGAGAACTATCCATTTGGCAGTTTCAGGTGTTTTAGCCTTTAGCTTGGTAGCAGCGCTCTGTCGCTCGCGCATTTCAGGGTTTGCCGTTGCTGCTTGCGATACAGTTTGGACGGTGCTTAACTCTCTTTGAAGTCTCGCACCCTGACATTAATTTTGCTAAGGAGCTTAATCAAAGTTGCCATAATAAGGAAACCTGTCATGTACCACGATCCCTACTACCCCAAACCCCAAACCCTAAACTCCGAAGTCCTTAAGCCCTAAACCCTAAAGCCCTAAACCCCAAACCCTAAAGCCCTAAACCCTAATCCCTCGTCGCAGAGTGCTGCAGGTGGGCAGTAGCTGCAAGTGCCCTGCGGCTCCGGGGGGCGCCTCCCGAGTATGGTGCCCCAGCCACCTCTTGCCCTCTCTGGGTTTAGGGTTTAGGGTTTAGGGTTGTTCAAGGGGTTTAGGATTTAGGGTTTCATTTCAGGAGGGAGGGATTTTGGGTTTAGGGTTTAGGGGGTTTAGGGTTTAGGTTCTAGCGTTTTCTGAACGCATCTCTTGTTGTGATCATCTGGGCCCCGATCTTTACCATCCTCATCATCGCACCACCGGCCTTCTAGGCTTGCGGGTTCACGGCTTGAGGGTTTAAGTTTAAGGGTCTAGGGGTATCTAGGGGTTTCAGGTCTGTCTGCGAGAGTTCTGAAGGGTTTGGTTCTCAACGCCAATGCTTAGATGGGAGGGAGTTGCTAAAGCGACAGAACGACAAGCTTAGCCTTTCTTTGGGACTGCGAGGCCAACCCAAACAGGAACCAGACTGCGCCCTGCTCGTGGGGCAATGGAGGGCAATCCTTAAACGCACCAAAGTACAGCAGGCGAGTAGGCCACCCTCAGCCCCATTCCCGCCCGAAAACCCTAAACCCTGAACCCCACACAACACCACAGCCTCAACTTCAAGCCACTTCATTTGCTGTGGTCCAAGGCCTGCTCAGATGTGCAGGCACACTTTGCGGGAGACACTGACAGAGGTTTCGAGTTTTCGTTTCTGCAATTTCGTTTTTATCGAAGCATGAGTCGTGAGTAGTTAGCAGTATTTATTCGTTTAGGCCTCAGTAATATACTTCTTTTCGAATGTTGTTCAGGCCCTCAAAAAAGCTTCGGGGATGGCCTGGGCAAGACAGGGGGTTCTGTGCTTGACTGGGTGGTTCCGTGCGCAGCTCCCCGTGAAGTGAGCACCCAGAATTTCAAACGTGCTGCAGGTCTACACACTCTTCTCGACGTTTGGGGATAGGGGGTGTCCACCCTTCGAGAAGCCATGTCTGAACTCTATTTCTGATCCCCGCACCACTGTTAAATTTCCATGCATGTCGCTTAGTGTGATCCTGGCTACCAAGAAGCACTGACTACTAGCACGAGAACATCAGTAGTTTCTACCGACGAGCCTTCCTGCTTAATTCAGACCCGCAAGCGTAAACCCTAGACCCAACGCCCTAAACCCTTTTCACTTGGCATGAGCTTTTCTTCTTCTAAGGCTGAAGAAGCTGATCGCGATGTGCCCCTCGCCCCCATCAAAGACACAGAGTCCAAACACACCCAAGACGAGATTTTCCGTGTACTGTGTGTGTGTTTTTTTTGTTTTTTCTTCACGGGTAACTAGACGTCCTCATCGCTGTCGTGTTCGAGTGGCTGGGATGGCTCGGAAGTGGTATGAAAGGTTAAGCTCAAGACGAAATTTCAATCACAATCCGAACTTTCTTTCTTGAAATGCATAGCATTCCCCCTCGCCAGAGGCCACAATTCCCTGGGCTTTACATTTCAATTTTCCCAGACCCTGAAATCCTTAACCCTAAACCCTCAACTAGAATGCCTTTGGGCTCTTGGAAATTATCAGCTTAGTACCTGCCTTCAATGCACAGGTTGTACATCCCGAGCCCTAAATCCCAAACCCTAAACTTCAAACCGTCACCCGTACATCCTCAACCCGTACCTAAAATCCCAAACCTTGAATCCTGACCCCTAAAACCTCAGCCCTGAGCCATAAACCCGAAGCAACAAATCCTAAGCCCTATATCCAAACCCTACATCCTAGACTCTGACTCATAAATCCTAAATGTAAATCCTAAACCTTACATCCTGCACCCGAAATCCTACACCCCCCCATCTAAATCCTAACCGCGAAATCTTACAGCCTAACTCCTCAAACTGATTTCCGAACTAAAACCTACATACTAGACCCTAACCCCTAAACCCTAAATCCTGAACCCTAAAGCCTAAATCTTAAATTCAAAATCCAAAGCCTTACACCCCAGGCCCTAACTCCCAAATCTTAACCCGAAATCCTAATTCCTACATCCCAAGCCCCCAATCCTTAAACTTAAACCCTAAACCTCAAGCACTCTCAGACTCCTAGACCCAAAGCGATAAGTCCTAAACCCTAAACCCCTAAACCCCTAAACCCTAAACCCTAAACCCCTAAACCCCTAAACCCTAAACCCTAAACCCTAAACCCCTAAACCCCTAAACCCTAAACCCTAAACCCCTAAACCCCTAATCCCTTAAACTGCTCTGCGACTTCCAGGCCGCAGGCTTCGGTGACGAGTCCGAGCAGCTGGCGGTTTTGGAGCGGCTCAAGGCTCCGCCCTTTCTTAAGACATCTGCAGCAATCTACAGATGGAGAGGTGGAGAGATGGAGAGAGAGAGCGAGAGAGAGAGAGAGATATATATATATATATATGCTGTGACCATATAGCTCACGCCCCCCCCCATGATCCACCGGAACCTGTTTTTCGAAAGCAATGGATCATGGGAGGTGGGCAACCTCCGATGCGAAAACATCGACAGGGATCAAATTTCCCCAAAATTCCTGAAGCCTGAAATGCGAAAACATTGGCAGGGATCAAATTTCCCCAAAATTTCATGCCCCCTCACTCCCCATAGATGCCAGGATTTTAGGAATTTTGGGGAAATTTGANGATCCCTGCCAGTGTTTTCGCATTTCAAGCTTTAGAAATTTTGGGGAAATTTGAGCCTGGCAACATTTTAGCAACCTCGGATGCGAAAACATCGACAGGGATCGACTTTCTCCAAGATTCCGGAAGCCTGAAATGCAAAAAGTATTAGAGGAACAGTGTGCCATGTGCTATTCCAACCTGTTCGTGTCTGTGGATGCTTTAGAACGTGGTGGGGACGTGGCTCTCTAGCTTTCTTCTCAATGTTGAGAGACATCGGATCTAGCCAGCAGATAAGCNTGTCTGTGGATGCTTTAGAACGTGGTGGGGACGTGGCTCTCTAGCTTTCTTCTCAATGTTGAGAGACATCGGATCTAGCCAGCAGATAAGCTTATAAGCTCCGCTATCTCAGATTGCAAAGTAAATGGCTCTTTCGGGCTGTACTACATAAGTAAGTGAGCCTGCATGTGTTTCAGCTACCAACGGTACTAACACTTCTTTCATCGAGCAAAATCATAACTGTAGTTAAGAACAGCTTTGCTCAAAAAAGACATAGAAGAACAGCTGCACTCTTGTACTATTGAAACCTANAAAATCATAACTGTAGTTAAGAACAGCTTTGCTCAAAAAAGACATAGAAGAACAGCTGCACTCTTGTACTATTGAAACCTACCTGTGGTTGTGGATACTCTAGAACGCCTTATGCAAACCCAAATGTCTGTTGAACCTGACATCATGTTTAGATATTGTCGAGTTCTTGTTTCTTCATTGAGGTAAGACTTTGCTAACGGTTTAGAACCTTGCCCGCTGTAGAAAACACTTTCTTGTATTTCATATTCAAAACTAAAGAAGCTGATAAGCGCCGCTATTCATATTGCAAAATACATGACTGTTTTTTTTGTATTTCAGAAAGTGAGTTCCCCACTGATACCCCTTTGCCTCATTAATTTTAGGGTTCCATGATTAAAACTGGATACCCGGAATAAAAGGTAACCTCATTACTAAGGGGACACTAAGGAACCTAGCAAATGAGCTTCAATTGCTTAGATTCTAATTCTTCTTTCATCGAGCAGAATCATGACTGTAGTTAAGGTCAGCTTTGCCCAAGATGCAAGTGAAGTGTTTGTTGCTGTCCTAAAAGCATAATTATAATGAGAAACAGATGT
>BGNK01002445.1:72678-101813 GCA_003297005.1 Symbiodinium sp. clade A Y106
TAGTACGGTGCAATAGAGCTCGATGAAGTTCTGAGCCGCGATCGTCTTTCATCTTTGTAAGCGAAAACAGCAAATGTGTTTAGCATATGGCGTTTTACTAGGAGAGGAACAACGAATGCATTCCAGATGAATGTTTGTCTATTTCCACGAAGCCTTACAAGGTATAGAGGTGTGCTTCCATACTTCTAAGAGGAGAAGAAGTCGGGGGATCTTTACTTGGTCTTAGCTTTTTGTTCTTGCTGCTAGCACACGAAAAGTTCACTTGTCATTCTGGTTTTCGTGTTATAAAGTTATAAAGCGTAAGAAGCTCGACATACCTCGNGAAAAGTTCACTTGTCATTCTGGTTTTCGTGTTATAAAGTTATAAAGCGTAAGAAGCTCGACATACCTCGACATGCCACCGAATGTATTTGGAATTTGCTGGAGGGAGACCACTTTCTTTTCCGAAACATTCAGATTCAATTTTGTGGTATTGGCAGATTGTAAGGGCTCGTTGAGTCCCAGCCATTGTTCATGATGAAACAGGATTTCTATTGACAGAAAATAACACCAACTGAGCAAAAACAACTGCGGTTTCCTTTGTCTTTACTGAGAAGGGCTCAAGTGTTTCAGCGCGGACGCAGAACCAGATTCTGGTTTGGGTTTTGGGTGGTTTACATATACCAGAAAAGAGCACAACAAGCAGAGGTCAGTATATGTGAAGAGCAGAAACCCTCGCAAATACCGGTGGTTTATGGACTTCGGAGAAAGCATTCGGAGACATAGTATTGTAGACATTGTAGACGAACAGTTGACAAGAAGGCTCGGGTGGATCATGGGGGGGTGTGACCAAATAAATATGTGTGTATACGCATGTGCAACGTAGTGGTCTTGCTAATTAGACCCGGGTTTCGGAGTATGCTAGAGCAGAGTTAGAGACGGACCCTAATGGGATACCATTACTATCCTATCTCAACGCTTTCGTAACACCTTTAGATGACCCTGTGCACAGGTTTTTTATTTAAAGCCACCTAATCCCCAAACCCTAAACCCTAACCCAACCCCCCCCCCCTCCCCCAACAACAAAAAAAAGAGTGCCTTCTTGGGCTCGAAGCCCAGGGCGCGCATGGCGACCTTCAGCTCCTTGGAATCGATCTCACCTGGCGCTTGCGTCAGTTTTTTTTCAGGTCCCTTTTCTTGCAGCTGAGTCAGCCTCTAGAATTCTATAGCAGGAGCCGGTTTGTTCCGGGAGTTGGACAAGCTTCCTCACTCCTTTAGGCAAGCTCTTGCATTCACGGTTTCAGGTCGCCCCTGGCCTGAGCCGTCTGTGTCGAAGAGGTCGAAAGCCTTCGAGGCTTGGATGAAAATGAGCCCAGGGATCCACCGCTGCTTGTCACCCGCGGGGGGGCGCGGGTCTCAGGTTTCTCGGATGCAGGGGATTCGCGATCACTTCCCTCTGAGCCTTTGGGACCTTTGAGGCTGTGGAGCACCCAAACCCGGGAATGAGCCTCGATAGTAAGAATTCGGTTTCGGGGACATGATTACATAGTTTTCGTCAAACCTGAAACTTGGCCCTAAACCTTCATACATAAACCTTATGCCCTCAACGACCCCCCAACCCCAAACCTCACCACACACGAGGCCCATCCCTCAACTTTCCCCCACCCCACACTTTCCAAATAAACGGCGCCGCAGGCACCTCCTTGATCTCCTGCTTCTGCTCCTCAGTCAGCTCCTGTACAGGACTAGGGGAAGTTCGGAGTGTCTCGTCCTCGAGGGTTCTTAGGGGGTTGTCGAGGGTTTCTGGCTTGGTTCAAGGCTTGAGGCCTTCTAGAGTGGGGAGGTCTCACATAGCTCCAGCGTATCAGACTTCTATGGAGCGGACGTCTTAGGTTTAAGTTTCGCAACCCAATCCCTGAGATCTCAACCACAAGCTCTGGCATGATCGGCGCGCCTTCTGCTTCTTTCCGCCAGCGTTGAAGCGACGGAGCCTGAGCGACATGCTCCAAGTTGGGTTCTCTAGGCAGGTTTCAGGGGGCCCACACAACAACATCCCCCTACCAGAGGCACCTGAATACTTCCAATGTCGGTGTGTTGTACTATGATGACATGGGGACCCTAGCTGGACACCATTGCCAATTAATCCGATCCCCGTATGATACCAAACTTCCCATCATGTTCAACTTCGCAGCCTGGGCCGGAGAATCGGCCTTCTACAGTCGTCTGAATCTCCCCTGAAAGCCCTCAGAAATTGCCACATTATCCCCCCAAGCCCTTTATTCCAAGGAGATGTGTTGAAACCCAAAGCCTAAACCCCTGTCTTGCCCAAAGCTCAAGCTCCCACTCTCGAAGTTGGCTTTCTAGCACCCGGTGGGTTTGGGCCATGCCAGGAACTTCTATGGCTCGGGGGCAGCCAGGCTACGGCTCTTGCGGTTTCTGTTAAAGGTTTAGGGTGTAGGGTTGAGGGTTGAGCGTTTGGCGCTTAGGGCCCTGCTTCCACAAAGGAAAAGACAAGCACGGTCCCAACCCCGGAAACCCTGAACCCCAACCCTACACCCATGAAGCCTTTAAACCGCTAAACGCCAAACCTGTAAACCCCTAAAACCCTAAACCCCTCAACCCCGAACCTCTAACCCCTAAACCACTGAAACCCCTTGACCCATCCAGAAGATGGCTTGGGCTCAAGCGCCATGGCTGAAAATCAGGCACGGGAAAGGCTGGGAGAATGCTTGCCGCTTGAGCGCTGCGGATTTCAAGCACTCAGCCATTCAAAAGGCTGAGGAACTTATAATAAGGATCCTACTATTTAGGGTACTATATTAGGGTCCCCATTTTGGGTTGGAGGTACGCCCTGGCCTGCAACACTAAGCCCCTTAAGCCAAAGCCGCCCCGGGCCTAGACCCGGATCTCCCCTGAGTATCTAAAGAGCCCTTGAACGACCTCTTGAAGGGCCGATCCTTAAACTTAGGATTCCCATTACATGTCGCATGGCCGCAAATATAAGTGCCGTTCTGATTGCTTCTTCTGTTCGGAAGAAATGTTTTTCAGATGCTCTTTCTGTGTTGACTCTGAGTCTTGTGACCCTAATTCCTGAAGTCCACTAGCATTGGAAGAACCTTGAGACTCGATGTCCTTGGAAGACGAAGAACTTTCCGACCCTGACCGCCAGCCCAAGCCCCTCAACCCCAACCCCCGAATCCCGATAAAGCCCCAACCATAAAACCCCCAAACCCCCCAGACAAAACCAACTCGAAACCCCCAAAGTGCTAAACCACTAACCCCCGCTTTCCAGAAACAAAAATCAACCAAAAAACTGTTCTGCGCACCTCTTGTTGGGCGGCTTCGCAGGCTCTGCCGGCCTCGTTACGGCAACACCAATGGGGGATCAGAACAATTCGTAACATGATTCAATTATGGTTCCCTAGTATGCGAGTATAGTGTACAAACAACCCATCCCGTCAAGCTATGCCAAGAGAACTGTAACAAGGCTTTATGAGGCTTGACACGGTGGAACTCTGTGGAACGGTACTTCTCCTTGTTTAGGTCTCCCATTGTACGGCATCGTGAGCTTCTTTGAGGGCAGAAAAGATTCTGGGTCGACTAGGGTTGAGGGTTTGTGGTGTCAAGCTCCAGGGCTTTGGGGTTGGGAGTTTAGGGTCCAGGTTCCCCAGTAGCCCCCTTAATTTTTCCCGCTATTTGGCTTTAATCAGGGAAACAAAAAACGGAAAAAGGCCAAAACGGCTAATGCTGGGGAACCTTAGGGTGGCAGAAAATTGTGACATCCGCAACCTGTTCCCCTTGCAATCTGTTCGCAGTTCCATTCTAGGCCCTAGGCCCTAGGCCCTCTAGGCGCATCTGATGCTGGACTAAACCCTAAAGTGTCCAAACTCCAAACCCTATTTTTGCTTTCAGCACTATAAACACAAAAAGTCGCAAGGTTTCAACCATATGACAATAGAATCCTACTACTTCTACTTGGAGGCTTCGCGCCTCAGCAACGAAGTTGGTGGCGGCCCTTTCGGTTGCCGTGGGCCTGTGCGCATTAGCCCCTAGAAGCCAGGTAGGGTTCGGGGTTTGGGGTTTCGGGTACAAGAAGGGCGAAGACAGGGCTTTAGGTGTCTCAAGCTCGGGCTGGCTGCACGGAGCTGGAAGCCTGGAAGCGGCTTGGACTGCGTTCGCGGACCTGCAAAAGGCGGGCCGGGCTGAGGCAAAAGCGTCCCAGAACCCTAAGCCCTAAGCCAACTCCGGGCTCGAGCCCAAGAGAAGTGTAGGAAAAGGAAGAGGGCTCTGCTCGGTCAGGGTCAGGATGCACGGCTCGCACCCCTGAATCGCGAGGCCTTGCGCCGTACTCGGAGGTGCCTCAAGCAGGAACGGAAGAGGGATGGGCGAAGAAGGGGCACGGGCTGCTTTCTAAAATGCAGCGCGCATCTGTCAGTGCAATGCAGCTGCACCGCTCCGTCCCTGCACCACCCGCCTGTGCACAGGCTACAGTTCCTCGAAGGATCTCGAGGTGTCGAACTTCCTCAGAAGGGCCCCAGCCCAGCCTCCTTGGGGGGCCGTGGCCCGTCATAGCCATTGGCCTTGAGCGGCAGCCGGAGTACTGTAGTACTGCGGCTGCTTGCATAGTAGCTGCTTGGACCCTAGACTCTGAAATTACACCGGGAAAACCCCAAACACTTTTCTAATTGTCAGGGCCCTGTAATTCAGATGTGTAGGAGTCTCCAGGGTGACACCATCGCAGAAACGTGAGTCCCAAAAAGGATCAGAGCAGTGTTTTCGCGGGCTGGGAGCGATCCAGACACTGCGCAAACCTATACCCCAAACTCGGATGTGTCCGTCTTCGCCTTCTTGCCGCCTCCCGCGGATACCTTCGGCTTCGGCCTTCGAGATGGGAGGGCACATGGAGTCTCGCATGCAAGGGTTGTGGCCTCGGGCGGGTTCGAGGAAGATGGAAGCAGCATGCGAAGCAAAGAGCTGTGCGAGTTTGAGAGTTCACAAGAGTATGATGCCGCAGTAAGTAAAGGAGCAGGACTCCTGGGGCAGTGTGCGCACGTCTGCATGTGCGCTTCTGCTTGCAAAATCACGGATGTTGACACTTGCATTTTGCTGGCTGGGAAAGCAGATGCGAGGCATCAAAACCCGAGTCTACACTGCAACCTCCTTCGACCCGAGCAACGGCGTAGAACACCGCAACATGCAAGTCCTGACATGCCGGAATCCGCGCCTGGCCGGTGTGAAGCCCTTGTCAGCACCTTTGAAGGGGGGCTTTCGAGGGTTCGCTGGGCTCTGACGGCTTTGCCAAGGCCTGCTGAACAAAAAACCCTAAATCAGCAACCCTGCTTCTGCGACCGGGCGCATCCATCCCTGGGCCCCGGACTCAGGTTGGAATTCGGCTTGTAAACCGACTTCGGCCTGTCAAGGAGCGGGTTGAGGAGGTTAGGATTTGAATCATGAACCCTAAACCATCGCGCAATAGCCCCTAAACCCTGAACCCTAAGCCCTAAATTCGGGGCGCGATAGCCCCTAAACCCTAAATTCGCCTAAACCATGGCGCAATAGCCCCTAAACCCTAGACCCTAAATTCGCTTAAACCATGGCGCGATAGCCCCTAAACCCTAAATTCGCCTAAACCATGGGGCGCAATAGCCCCTAAACCCTAAGTTCGCTAAAACCATGGCGCGATAGCCCCTATAAACCCTAGATTCATTTACACCATGCATCTCACTTAATTTAAACCATGGCGCTTTAGCCCCTAAACCCTAAACCCTAAGTTCGCTAAACCATGGCGCGATAGCCCCTAAACCCTAAATTCACCCAAACCATGGCAATTCACTTAAACCATGGCGCAATAGCCCCTAAACCCTAAACCCTAAGTTCGCTAAAACCATGGCGCGATAGCCCCTAAACCCTAAATTCGCCCAAACCATGGCAATTCACTTAAACCATGGCGCTATAGCCCCTAAACCCTAAACCCTAAGTTCGCTAAAACCATGGCGCGATAGCCCCTAAACCCTAAATTCACCCAAACCATGGCAATTCACTTAAACCATGGCGCTATAGCCCCTAAACCCTAAACCCTAAATTCGCTAAAGCCATGGCGCGATAGCCCCTAAACCCTAAACCCTAAATTCGCGAAAACCATGGCGCGATAGCCCCTAAACCCTAAATTCGCCTAAACCATGGCGCAATAGCCCCTAAACCCTAAACTCTTGATTCGCCTAAACCATGGGGCCTAAACCCTAAACCCTAGATTGGCCCAAACCTCAATCCCCGTCTTTCGTCACAGCTTTCAGGCCCGGACTTGGGGGCCGACACCATGGCCTTGCAGTTTATGGGGGGGGGAGGGGGGATCTATACATGTTCCTTTAGGGGATATAAACGGGTTCCTTTAAGGGATCTATAAGGGTTCCTTCAAGGGATATATGAGCGCTCCTTTAAGGAATGTATAAGGGTCCGGAACCACCGGCAAAAGGCCAAGGCTGCCTGAGATCTTTGGTTTTTTGCTTGTTAAGGCTCCCACGAGAGTTTCTGTGGCTTTGATACGATCTTGAACTTAAGTCCGGCAAAAGCAAAACTCCGCAACACTTAATACCTAACGCTCCCATATCCAAGACCACTACTACAGGTGGAGCAAGATTCTTCAGAGTTGGGGGGGTCGGTCACCCACCCTTAGCTTCACTCTAAGAGGGTCGACTTTACGGATGTACTCGCAAAGGAGCTTACGGCAAGCATCCCAAAACGAACCTGTTGCAGCTTAGGAACCGGAGACATGCTGGAATGGCACCCCCCAAAGAAGTTTAGTCATAAGAAAGCCTAGATTTAAGGTTGAAGACATGGAGGGACGAATAGAGGGTTAGATGGAGAGTTTGGTGATTCTTGGGAGGCTCTGGTCGAAATGCTGATGCTGGCATTTTCTGAGTTCAACAGCAGACTCTCACCAGAAATGTCCGGGGAAGACACTTTTGGAGAGAATCTAGAATCACAGGCGGTTGAAAAGACGTAAAGTGATGCATTTGTGTTGAGGTTGCTTTTGGGGTCTATACAGCCTGAGGTCAGGGAAAAAAAATACGGTATTCGACACGGAGTTTGCAGCGCATAGTCTGTCCTAAACCGAAGGATTCCCTCTACGATCAACGGATCCTGCATCCCTCTCTAATGGAAGTATCCCTCTGCACATCTATTACATAACTGAGACTGTGTATTGCTCACGTAAACCCTAAACCCTAAACCCGACGGGTTTTTCCTGGTCTCTGAAAGTTTCCTGAGGCCACCACCCCGACGGATCCAGGAGGCCTGACGGGCTTTTGGTCTGGAGACTTTCTGTTTGGGGTGTTTGGGTTTAGGGTCTAGGGTTTTTAGGGTTTAGGGGTTGGAGTTTAGGGTTTAGGGTTGGGCCTTCGTGCTTTAACAATTGGAGCAGCGTTTTGGAGTATCTTGCACTGCAAATATCAGGGATAATACACATCCCAGCATTGGCATTCTGTGTCCAGGGTGTTGGTTTGTTGGGGTTCAGAGACGCTTCGACTCCAGTTTAGGGCATGAGGGTGGTCTGGAGTTTCCTTGGCAAACGGTTTATGGCACCCTAACACGGCACTCACGGCACCCTTTTAACATCCGTGAAGTATCCCTACGGTACCCTCATAGTGCCCCTTATGGATCCTTATGATACCTGTTGCACCCTTCTTGCTACTTGCCAAGGATGTACTTTGGCTGTGCACACAAAATGGGTGGACTTGATAGTTGGAATAGTTTTGGGGTGTATGAAACTAGAAATTAAATTATCCTACGGGAACCCTGAGGAACAACGTCAGGCTCCTATGTTTCCGCTGCCAACCTTGACCTCGACCAGTTCTTCATGGCTCCGCGTGGATTGAATCGAGACAACAGAACACAGTGAACTCGGAACCTCAAAACGCGTCTTGGGGTTGCGCAGAAGGAAGACAGAAGAGTTAAACCAGTATGATACGGTCCTCGGCCCTAGGTTATGTACATCGCAGAGACTGCAGCCATGATTGGGAAGACGACTGTCACTTGCTTGGAGTTTCGAACCAACGGCTGCGGCAGAGTCCGACCTGCAGGTACTGGCTGTAGTCATATGGTCGGGATTTAGTGCCAAACTGAAACCTGACTCACAATGGAGCCCAGACCATAAAGGGAAGAGCCACGAGGCAGCATGGTTGGCTCGTTCAGGTACGGCTGGCTGCACGGTATGGGTTGCATCTACAACCACTTCCGAGCCCAAACATGTGCTGCTGCAATGGGCCCAAGACTCCGAGCAACTGGCTGATACCGCTGGGCACGGCTGGCTCCCCGGCAATACCACCCAAATGGCCCAATACCCTCAAATCACGTTAAATCATGTTAAGGAAGGGTACATGTGTAGCCCAAGAAACGTAATGAAAACTCGTGACGACGCTTCTGAGAGGCGATACTTCTTTTAACCTAGCGCAGCGTGTACCGCGGCGAGGCCAGCGCAGTAGGTTTTGTCAGGGTCCGCGTCGTGACCGGGGAGGCCTACGAGCACTGGCAGGGTTCTATAGGGGCTCAGAAGGGCTTTATGGAGTTCTAGTTCTATGAAGTGTAGGGAAGGGCTTATATAAGGGTTTCCAAGGGTTCTATAAGACTACAAGAGTTCCAAAGGGCATGACAAGGGCTCTGCAAGAGTTCTAGATGTGCACTAAGCTTACTACAGTACAAGGGTCGTCAAAAAGAGGTAGAGGGTGTTAGGGACGCTTCTGCTTTCAAGCTTTGGGGTTAGGGTGAAGTTTAGTGTGGACACTACCCGTCACTACGCCAAACTCATCAGAGGGCTTTGGTACCCACTGACGACGTGACACAACTTGCCCCTTCTCGACCAGTGAAAACAGTCTAAGTCTACAAGACCTGTACAATAAGGTAGCTTCCGTCTTGCTGGGGCATGAGAGCCGCGATGCCAAGAGCCAGCCTACTGAAAGCACTGGGGTTTACGATCCTGCAGGCCCTAGGTGCGCATGCTCTGTGTTTACAGCGTTGGTCTACCGGCGCACCCACCTTTCCAGGAACTCTCCTGGGGTTCTTGAGTCTAAGCAGCCTTCCTGATTTTTTGGCAGAAACCTACAAGCGCCCACAACAAATAGGAGATGCAATCAATCGATGAACGTCTGTTTTTTTGGGGGCTGCAGCAGGAGAGCCCGAAGCGGGGCGGGACGACCGACGCAAACGCTAAGCCGCAGCAAGTCCCAAAACCGACAAAAAAATCGAAACCGAAATCCCAAAACCCTCAACCCTAAACCCCACAACCTGACAGCCCCAAAACAACCCCTAACCCGAAAACCTGAATAGTTCCCTTTGAAGTTGTCCCCAAAATTGCCTCGGACCCCACGGTGCCCGCGCAGGAGACCGACCTGGGCGTTTGCACAGACTTGGCCGCTCCCAAACCCCCCCAAATCCTAAACGCCGAACCCGCAAAGCACCGGAACCCCTGAACCCCTAAACCCCAAATCCCAAGACCCCAAACCCCAAGCCAAACGTTGCGGAAGTCCGGGGCCGCTGGCCGATGCAGAAGGCTCCCAACAGGGAGCTGCATACCTCGGGATCCGAGCAGCGTGGCCCGGAGGAACTGGGATGTCGGGCCTTTGGGTTGAGGCATCCATGTTTAGGGTTTAGGGTTTAGGGTTCAGTGTCTACTGTCTGAGAGGAAGCGAAGTCTTTCTGCCGACTCAGAGCAAGACAAAAAAACGCAGCGTCGGTGAGCCCCCAGCATCACAGGCGAGTCCAATCAAGTCTTCAGGGTTTAGGGATGTATGGGGTTTGGGGGTATGTAGCGAGATGCAATGCTCTACATCAGCGGCCATCCTCAGCTGCATCCACATAGTCGCCATTTTTTCCTCTCACCTACCCTCCAAAGCCCAGCGGAGCTGCCTCAGAGTCGACCCCCAACGCAAGGGCGGGACATTCAAGGCCTGTTTTCCTCCCAGCCCGCGGTACAAAATTCCAAGAATTCTCGAATGCCTATATCTATATCTATCTATATATAGATAGATAGATAGATAAATAGATCGACAGAGGGATAGACAGCACTTGCCCTGGAAGTCTAAGCCCCGTCCGGGCTCCAGGCTGGGTGAGGCGGAGAGCGGCATACGCGACAGTGGCCGAAACGAGCTGATCCGTCTCGGCCCCTTCCATGATGGGTTCAAGGATCAGGCTTCGTCTTCACTATACTGTGAGCTCAGGCAGTGCGGAGGAAGTCGAGTCTGGGAGCTGGCAGATCTCCAGCAGCCAGGCTCTCAGAACGCTCTGAGATTCTCCCAATCCTAATTTGGGCACCCTGGTTCTCAGGAAGGCAGGGAAAGCCCTAGTTCTCAGGCAAGCAGGAAAATCCAGAAACCGGCCGAAACTCAAGCGGCCTCCGAGTTCACGCGCGGCATCTGGAAGGAAGTGGAAGGGCGCTGCTGACCGCGCTGGGGCCTGGGCCACTTTGTAGGGTTTAAGGGTTCAGGGGTTAGGGGTTTAGGGCGTTTTGGGTTTAGGGTTTAGGGGTTTAGGGAATAGGGCTTAAAGCTCGACGGTTGATTGAAAAACAAACCCTTCTTTCAAGGCCTTAGTGTCAGGATCACACGAAGGGGGTCCACTTCACTGCGTTATGACGAGCTGGTCTCAGACACAGAGAAGTCGGTCAACCCCAGTATTGGGCAACATGCACCTCAAAGAATCCTTCTTTAAGCCCCGAAACTGCTCAGAACTTCACGGTTTAAGTGCCCTGTAATTCGCACTGCGGCTTTCAAACACTACGACAGGGGATGTTAAGCTTGGGGTGTGGAATGTTGATGTGGGATGGAGGGGCGGCAACAGCAAACGAATCCGACGACTGTCAGAGTTTGACGATTCGAGTACATCAGACTGGCAGAGTATCTGATTTTCTTCGGCATACTTGAGGCCTGGTCTTTGAGGGAGTTAAGCACGGGCTTCGGAGTGTCTTCATCCAATCACGTCTGGAGCTCTCCCTGATGCTTGGCGCGCAGACGCCGCCCAAAGTGCGTCGCCGGCTGACTTGCCTGCCGCAAGACAGCATCGCGGACCTTCAAGTAACAAGAGCCCTCCTCAGAAGCCTCACTGCCCTGCATATCGTGACAGCAACTCACACCGTTTCAGAAGGACCTTACAGAACCCAACCAGGGCTTTACAGAACCCATCCCGAAAGCCTCACGAACCCTCAGAAACAGTGTCGCACCTGGCGCAAGGAGCTTTTGCAGCTCGGCAGCCAACCTTCACGACACCATGATTTCTCACATAGGGTTTAGGTTTTGGGGGTTAAGGCATTGGATGTAGGGTTAAAAGATGGACAGCCCTGACATCTGAAAGCTTACTCCTGAAATCGGTACTCTTTCGCGGGAGTCCGTTTGAAGATGGTCCATCCTGTTGTGCTAGGACTCGGGCTCATTGTTTTGGTTAACATGGGCCTTAACATGATAGTTTCTGAAAACAACGGACCCCAAGAAGAGTAGGATCCCTGCTATAAGAACCCTTCGACAACTTGCACCGGCAGCCTTCAGACCATCGAAACCCACGCTTTCCCCCAGCCATAATACCTCAAAAACCCGAATGCCCGACAATGCTGCCCTCCTACCCCACCCTCGGCTACAAGACAGCAGCCGCCTGCTTTGCACTTCCTCATGCTGGCGATGGATGTCTCGCTGCTGGGTGTAGAACTCTTCTTCCAGCTTCCCTAAGCTGATGAGAACCGGATGGATCGCTTCATGGAGAGCTCTTGTGGTTGACAGCTTCAGGGTTTTAAGAGCTTAAGGCTTTGGGTATGGAGGTTGAGGTCCAGATGTTCCGCTTCATTAACAGAGAAGCACAAAAGAATCGCGCTTCACTGATCTTAGGGGTTCTGATGTGCTGCAGTTCGTAAAGCGCTTGCGAATTTTGGTAAATCTACCAGCCAGCCTCAGTAGCATATAGACTGTAATTTTAGCCTCCCACACCAGCATCCACACAGAGGATATGAGATGCGCATTCAAGTCGGAAGCAGGAATCCTTCCGGAGTCAGCATGCCGAGTGATGGTTGATGCTGCAACTCGCCACCTGACATGACGAAGCCACAGACCAAAGAACTACAAACACACAGACCCAGGGCCCGAACCACAAGCTGAGAACAGAAGGGTAAAACATTGGGGGACAGAAGCCTCCGATGCCCGCCGCACCGCCCATCAGAAAAAAGAACCACCACCGCCACCACCATGCATGCCTTCTAGGAAGCACCCTAAATCCTGGATGCTCGCCCTCCGAGCCCAACATCCTAAACCACTAAACCCTAAACCCTAAACCCTAAAACCCTAAACCCTAAACCACTAAACAGAACAAAAACAGATCCCAAGCTCCTCATGCCGATGCCAGGCGACGCTGCTGGAACTCGAGAACGAGGCTCGTGGCCTGGCTGGGCATTCTCCAGGACTTTTCACCGTCTTCCGTCTTCTTACTAGCAGTAGAGTAGTGCTACTACTACTACTACCACTACTACTGCTACTACTACTACTACCACTACCACTACCACTACCACTACCACTACCACTACCACTACTACTACTACTACTACTACTCCTACTCCTACTCCTACTCCTACTCCTACTCCTACTCCTACTACTACTACTACTACTCCTACTACTACTACTACTACTACTACTACTACTACGACTACGACTACTACTACTACTATAGTCGTGGTAGTAATGGTAGTGGCAGTAGCGGTAGGAAGCCCTCCCTTGCCCTCTTCTCAACGGAGGCCTGCTGCTCCAGCTGGGCACGTTTCCGCTGCGCATCCTGGCAAAACAGAAGACGGCGGGCTCAGCAGCTCTGAGCTGAAAACCCGATAGACCCTACAAGAATACTACAAGCCTTGTAGACCGTAAAGCTCAACCCCTTGGCTCGTGTTGTTGGACGAAATCAGAAGCCAGTAACCATTACAGAAAACCCTTCTAGTGGCATGTAGCATAGTTGTTGATATAGCAAAACGTACACCACTGATTATTGAGACCTCTATTCCAGGCCTTGATAAGCCCACTACCCCAAGAAAGGCTTATGTAAGGTTTAATTGGGGGGGTTTGGGGTTTTAGTGCTTCGGGTTTATGCTACAGGTTTCGGGGTCTAGGAGCTTGGGATTTGGAATTTCTTGCGTGGGAACATGAGGTTGGAAGCAGTCCTGCTGGAGTCGCATCAGCTGCTCGTTGTGCTCCTGAACCGAATCAAACCCTGAACCCTAAAACCCCTAATTCTTATGAACCCTAGAATCCGCAGAGAAGATCGAAGCAACAGGCACTGGCACAAAGGAGAGGCAGCCAAGTCCACACCTTGCTGAGGGCGTACTCATCAGCTTTCACCTTCCGGCTTTTGGTGTCCGGGGATGCCGGTTAGGACTGTTGGGGCTGATGGCTTCAAGGCTTTAGGGCCTTCATTTTCGGATGCAGGATTCTGAGTCTTCGTCTTCCTGGGAAGTGCGTGGAGGGCCTCAGGAAGAAGAGCCAGCTGCAAGAGTTTCACTGCTCAAGCCACAAAGCATTGCATGAAAACCTCGATGAATACGGATGTAGGACCCCTCCCCCTCACCCTGCCCCTCAGTGCCTGCGCATCCAGTGCTAGTAGAAATCTCGTCTTCTGCCTAGGTTGGGGCCCTTCGAGGGCTTTGCGTGGGTCGGGTTGATGTCGTAATATACACAGACATAGAGGGGCCTAGGACGGGAGGAATCAGGCTTAAGGGGAAGGAAACTGTCAAATTCCGAGAGGTCTTGAGGCGTACTGTTTGCTCCTGTTTGTCGGCTCTTTCTTCTACTCGCCGGGAGTAAGGTTCAGGGCCAATTTAAGCAGTTGAATCAATTTAGATCGCCCCTATTGGCTGTTGACCCTTGAGCTAATGTGGGCCTTTGCAAACTGATTTCAGTGCCTTACCAAACAGAAGAGGGTGGGTGAACATTTTTCTATAACTATTTATGGACCCTGACGGGATAGGTTTCTACCCGTTTGAAGCGCTATACTGCTGTCAATTTTCAGGAATGCATTTCGGGATTCCAGTTTAGAGAAGGCTAGCTCTTTCCTGCCTTACCTCAAAAGACCCAGAACCCAAGCATTCGTGAGTTGTTCTACATAGAGTCTTGTACAGATATCTTAAGTGGGACTCTGTCTTAGATGCCAAACCCCACCCTAAAGCCGCAACGCCGACACAAATGATGCTCCTGGTGTGGTCTTTCACTGTTTGGGTATCTCCCGAGGCATACTTAGTAAAGTAACAAGAAACATACAATTTATGTTAGATAGATATATATATATACACACACACACGCCTCTGTTGCTTTGCTTAGTTAAGTCCAAGAAAATGCCGTAGCTAGGCGGCTGCTTTTGCAACTCCTCGAGCTGCTCTTGCTGGCTCTGGCGCTGCCGCTCAAGGGCCGACTGACCTGGGCTCCCGCAGCGAGAATCCCGATCACCACAGCGGCGAGTCGTAGTGGTATAGGCGCCGGGGTCGACGTAGCAATCGTCGTCTTCGTAGCAATAGCAGTGTAGCTGTAGTAGTCGTCGTGGTGGTGAGTAGTAGGAAAAGTAGTGGTCGTCTTCGTAGTGGCAATCAACAAAACCATTAAAAGGTAGGGCTCACGAATGACCAAAGGGCTGGAGCCATCAGCAGGTGAGCCCTGAACCACCTTAAATTTGGCCTTAAGCCATCCAACATGCTTGATGGAAACTGTGGCAGTAGCAGGCTGTCAGGAAGCGTACATTTCATGGGGAAGGCCATGTGAGGCGATGTCGATCGGCTTGAAAGGACCGACAAACTTGCAGTACAGTTTTCAACATCTGAGTCTTTGAGGGCTTCTTCCAAGGCTTCTGGCAATTATGCACCCTACTCTGGCTTGGCCTTCGCCCAACGCCCGCGTCAGCTGCGCCGCAATCTCCGATTGCCGGCTTCGGATCGCTTCGGGCGGCGGCAACCGCCTGGTTGCATGGACTTTACACGGGGCCGCACTTGCTGATAGAACCCTGCGAGGGCTGTGGTAGAGTTTAGGGCGAAACGCTTACCGTTTAGGGTTTAAGGCCTTTCGAAGATGGATGACTGCCCAGCACGCCCGAAAGCTTGCAGCCCGTGCCTCAAATTGCCACAAGGGGGCTTTAGCTCTACTGGCACGTGATCCGCAAAGTGCGCCGCTCCGTCACATAGTAATCCAGTATCTCTACAACGACTTGCTGGATCTTGGGAAACTCACGCAAAACTGGATTTAGTTCCGACGGAAGTCTTCGACAGGTACGACTCTTGCGACTGTTGTCATGGAACCACAAAATCCTGAACCCTAATAGCCCAAACCCTGAAGCCCAAAAACCATGCCGAAATCCCGGCCCGAGATAGCCGAAGCGTTGCCGTGCAATGGCAGCGGGGTCAGCTGCACCTGCGGAGCCGGAAGATAAGCCGCCCAATATGAGTTTTCTTTATCGCGAAAAGAGCTCTAGTGGAAGCGTTGCCGACAACTTCCTAGGCCATACATGAGCCCTAAAGTCCAAGCGCTCAACGCCAAGACTCTAAACCCTGCATTACAAATTCAATGTATACAAAATCATTGGGCTTAAGGGTCGGAGGTTGCCAAGTCACCGCAGCCGTCCCGGGCCCAAACTCAAGTCGCTGTTGCTTGCTGGCTTCTAAACGCAAACTGACTATAACCATGTGACCCTAAGCTCTAAACCCGAAAAGGGGCCAGAGGAGTGCTAGAAATTCGTCCGGCTGGGATGAAATGTCTCTAGCTCCAAAGGCCCCAGCCGTACTGGTTTGGCACAGGGGGCTCCGAAAAACTCGTAACAATAGCCCCTTCTGATCCCTACATAATCATTCTAGACCCTTTAATTTACACAAACCCTAGTCTATTTTTTCAGGCCCCCTGTAATCTACATAGGGCTCTTATGGTTGCCATTCTATTCCCTTTTATGAACAGCACTGGTCCACCCGAACCCCAAAGAAGTCTAAGTAGGTCCCGGGATGCTCGGAAACAAAAAAGGGTTGTTCTTAAACTTAGCGGTATCTATGGTCGGGGATTTAACTATATCTTCGGGGTTGTATTAAGGTTTCATATTTTCTGAACCTCCCGAATAGAACAATCTCTAGAGCGACGAGCCTGCTGGCAGGTGCATTCCCGGGGTCATGGCCACGGGCACATATCCTGAGTGAAAGCTCGCTGTGTCGCGAGGGTCCAACCACATGCGTTACAACTTGGATGAATAGGGATGAGCTCTCCAGACACAAACGAGACCAGCCCACCACGCAGAGCAACACGACGGCGAAATGGATGGTGCGGAGTTGATGTTTCACGTGTGATACAGGGCAGATGTCGGGAGAAACCCGCGGATGGGTTGGATAGAGCTCTCGATCGCCATGCTTGGCGTGGTTTCGGCTTTCTTGGCGAAGCGCCTGAAGACAACGTTAGGGACGAACTCAAACGACCTGTGACTTCCTCTGTTATCCGACCGGATGGCACGCGAACCTTTGCAAGAAGTGTCATTATCCAGCCTACGATGCCCTAACGTGCAAGGTGGCTCATGCTGTTGCTCACGGGGCTGTAGCCTTGACTGAGGTTTTGCGGGCTTAGTAAGTAGCATCTTTTGAACTGCACTTGCCGAGATGTTGGGCTCTTGGGCGACGCTGCTGCACTGCCTGGCTCAAAGCATTCTCTAGGAATTTGCAACACGCCGTATGTCAGAAGCATAACTCGGACGACCAAAGGCACTGGAAGGGCTCGCATCCACGGGACCGGCTGCCAAAGCCATTGCTTGCACTCATACAATGAATTTCCAGCGTTATGAGTTTGTGCATCTGGATGCTTTCGCAAGTTTACTCTCAAAGTCAGGAACCGTTCCAACCCTTCCCAAAACCCACCCCAAACGCCAAATCCATAAACCTTACGCTGAGACCCGCATGGAACCTTTGTACTGCGCTTGAGAAAAGGCTTCGAGAACCCTTACAATTTACCACAGGGGCCTTAATGTTTCGGGGTGTATTCCACTATAATTCAAATAAGGAACCCACAAAGTAGTATACGTAATTAAAAAACGGCCTCTATATTAGACAGAGCCAGGGACTCCTTTGGCCTCTGACTTTGAGCCCATGGCAGCACAGCGAAAGGCCAAAGACAGATCACGCGTGGACATGTTCGAACCGCCTCCCTTGGGAGGGTTTCGGCTCTATGGCTGGACGGTTAAACAGCTTTAATTGGGTATAATGTAGAGTTTAATAGAGTTTTAATACAGGGTTTCATATCGGGTTCAATAGGGTTTATGGGTTTCGAACTTCTGGTTTAAGGTTTTGGGCCGAACAAGCGGGACAGCTTCGTCTCGTTGGCACCACGTGAACTTTGCACGCAGCTGGAAGGGTAGAGCTACAGCCGTGGCATGGGAGGAGGCACAGAAATGCCACGGCCATCCCACGGAAGACTTCACAGGGACATGCCAAGTTTCGGTCTCGCAGCCGATCTTCACGAACCACGTTGATAGCGCTCGCTCCCGAGAGTTCGCACTCACGCTGGACAACGCCCCCCAAGTCCTCATTCTGATGATGTGCAGGCCCTGAGCTTCAGCTTAGTATCAAGGCATGCAGCAAGCCTGTTAACCGCAACATTCACGTGTGAGAACAGTCCGGTGACTGCCGGTGCCAATCCAGTGGAAACCACGTAACTCAATTCACGTAACTCGGCCAGTGTAGTCGATGCTGCAAAGAAGCCCAAAGCATGAATCAACACTTACCGTCCTGCTTCGCCCACATCCACACCCCTAAACCCTGAACGAGCTGTGCAACATCTAGCCCCTTTATTCGAGGCCGTCTTATCTGAAGATGTGCGGAGCCCACACTCGAGAAGGCCCAAACGCCGCTGAAAGCTGGGAGAAATACACTGCTACTGTTTTCATCAGTCTTGCGGCTTATTCAGATGATTGCTACTGCTGCTTGTGGCTATTATGATTAGTATGATGCATGTAAATAGCGTTAAACCTTTGGTAGTTGTATGAAGTGTTGCCCCCAGCATTTGCTTGCGTTGACTACCAAAACTACTATTGGCCTTGTCATGTTTCGTATTATCAGTAGTCGTCGTCGCAATAGTAATAATGGTATTGTTATGACTTATTTTATTGCTCCTGAGTTGGAGTGACTACCGTAAAGTGACTCGCAGAATCCCAATCGTGAGAGAAACGGGATAGTTGGCACGTCGCTGAGCGGTAAATTTGAATGGCCGGGTCTTCCCAAAGACTCCAAAACTGCTTGACTCATGAAGAGATCTTAATCTATGGGGGGAATGCAATATGACTCGAGATATATCCATTAGGTAAGGGCTTCTGGAGTCTTGGCTGGCAGGTCTGAGGGCGTTAAAACTCGCACGCCCCGGCCGCTCCAATTTCCGATGAGCGCCCGGCCGGCTGTGCTTGAGATAGCCGTCTCATGATGACCCTCTTCTCAAAGCTGTCGACACAGCCTTGAACATGCAGTCCGCCGGATGTGAACGACTGCTAGAACACAGGTGCAAATGTAAGTGACCCAATCCTTGCACATATGTGGCTCGCGAAGTAACATCATCTTTGAGGACCCCGAGCAGCGGTAGCTACGGGGCTGCTTCCCAAAGCAAGCCAGACAGGAATCCCAAAAGCAGAGTTCTCATAGACTGTTGAAGCCTCCACGCTGTTGTGTGCTTGTAGGGGCATGGCCTTACCATGCTTACGCTTAGATGCTGTTTCTCAAGATCTGGCGAAGGGAGTTTCCGTGAAGGTGGCTGGGGTGGCATGATGTGGTGATGTATAGTGGAAGCATTTCGGTCGCCCGAAATCGCACTACGCATATTGTGGTTTGAACCCCGACCGTTTATGGGGGCAAGGATTTTTGGTCACAAAATCACACTGGGCGTGTGTTGCTGCGACGATCCATTCGTGCTCGGAAGTGACGGCCGCTGGCTCGTGCAAACAATTATAAATTCCAAGATGTTCGCGTCCTGCTGGTTGCAAAATGCCAACCCTCTCGGTGCTGCCGGCGTGTCCGGGCGCCGCGGAAGCAGTTGGTCATGTGGATGGATGAATGGATGGATGGATGGATGGATGGATGGACGTATGGATGGATGGACGGATGGATGGACGGATGGATGGATGGATATGGAGGGATGAGTGCATAG
This sequence comes from Symbiodinium sp. clade A Y106, assembly GCA_003297005.1. Lineage (NCBI taxonomy): Eukaryota > Dinophyceae > Suessiales > Symbiodiniaceae > Symbiodinium > Symbiodinium sp. clade A. The sequence goes on from BGNK01002445.1 coordinate 91,812, forward strand.
ATGAGTTACCTCGTTGCCCTACATGCTTTCGAGACATGTATTCTCTGGTTGGACTCTTTACAGATATTCGCTCACAGTCACATTCTTATCCGGCTCATCGACGCAAGCGCGCTCCGCTGCTTGGCAGGGGCATGCGACAGAATAGCTTACTTTATGACTGGACTCTGGCAGATCAGCCAGCAAGCAGCTCTGAGTTCCTGAACAACTTGAAGGATGCTAAAGCCCGAAACCGTAGAATTGAAGAAGCTCTGAAGGCTTTGCCAAGACGGGATTTAGTGGCCTAGGGCAGTGCCTGTGCAGGCACACAAAAGGATCCTCATGGCTGGTGCTGCTAACCTGCTCCTCATGGTGAGAGCCCAATCTGACCTCTCAGTGCGGTAACTAGGCACAATGCCGGGCATCCATTAGCCACCGACGGAAGTGCGCGTAGCAGGATATGATTTGAAGCTTTACAGCCTAGGGTCCCAGCTTAAGCTCAAGAAGAACCATTGAACATTTAACCCCAAAACCCTGCAGCACCGCTTCTTAACCCTAAACACGCAAACCCCTCCTCCTCCCCCGGCGACCTCCTTACACAAGCCTAAACCCCCAGAACTAAAACCCCTACTACTCAAAGAGCCTCACCGAAACCCCCTGTTCGCACAACACAGCTGGGGTCTCAGGTGCAGGCTTGGTACTTTTTGAGGGTATAGAATGTTAAGGTGAAGGATTCAGCAGTTCAAGGCTCAGGCTTCAATCTACGGCCGGCATTTCACTTCGCCGGGCACGCCCAACAAGAGCTCGGAGCCTGCTGGGTTCAGGGTTTAGGGCGTTGGGGCCTCTGTTTGCTGGCACCACGACGTCACGACCCTGACTGCAAGTTTCTGGCTGTTCGAACTGGTCCAACAGTTCACCGCCACAGGCTGCGGATCAGCTTCGAAGCGAACGACTTTGAGTGTAGTTGAGGTTCACGGCTTAGGTAGCAACGATTGTCAGGTGTCTAACCCTTGCCAAGGTGATGCAGGGCGCAGCTAACCCGACCGAAATTCCCTGGTGCTTTCGCCCCACCCGTCCACCCGTCGTGATTCTGAATAATCGAACATCCCAAGGCATGTCCGGTTTCCTTGTCCGGTGTTCTGCATGTGTGGGTAGACAGGCAGTAGACCGGTTCGGGAATGAGAAGGTTGAGGTTGCGCAAGTATCCGAGGGCTCACTTAGGGTTTGGGGCTTTGGGTTCAAGGTTTCGTGTTTCGTTTACCTTAGAAAACCCTTAACACCTCTACAAAGCCCAAAAATAACCCTGCAAACACCCCTTGTGACTAGCCTTCGCGGCGAGGGTCTTTGTGCCCTTCTCGAACTAGATCTGGATTTCGGCTTCTGCAGCAGCAGGCGCGTGGGATAGGGAGCCCTGATACCGCTCAGATCTGCAAGACCCGAACGTCACGCCCTCTCAAGGTTTCAGGACTGCCGACCCTACTGAATATGGGCTGCAGTCAGAAGCTCACACTTCCTACCCCCGCTACGTTCGCCATCGTCGTACTCATCGTCGGTTTCTGCATAAGGGGTGATAAGTCAATCCGTGAAGAGTACCAGAAGATACCACTTCACCACAAGACGACTGCCAGCAGCCACTCCTTGATTCCCTTACTGACCTGAAACTCCTGCCGGAATATTCATGGCTACGTCTGCTGGAACAAGCCCTGCGTCTGCCTGATGGCCTCAGCCTCCAGCCATCTTGACTGGGCATCCCTATACCTTAAACACTAAACCCTGAACCCTGAACCCTAAACCCCGAAAACCTGAACCCTAAACCCGCACCCTGAAGCCGTGGACGTCTGCAAGTCAGCCTTCAGGCTGCGTACGGTCTGAGATTCAAATTTTGCGAAACCGCAAAGGTCTCCGAGCAATGCGCCGAACACGAAAATCCCCCAAATCCATCTGTCATTCTTCTAATCCGATGTCCAACTTACTGAACCTCACATCCCACGATGGAAAGGCTTTCAATGCCTCCGTAGTCGTCGATAGACAGCACCTGCGACTTCAGTCTTTCGTGTTTAGGGTGAGGCAGCGGTATTTGCTTGCGGCTTAACACAGAAGTGTTGACAAATCAATGAACAAATCGACTGTAGACAAGTAGCTGGCCGTGTGCATGGAAAATGTAGAAACGGACAGATTAAACCAGTGGAACTGTTGACAAGGCCTTCGAGTCCGACAAATATCACGGCAGAACCAGACCACTCGGCTCACCCCGCAGACATCTGCCACGTGGATAGTCCGGCAAAGCTTATCGGCGAACCAGGGCAACGGACGAACAAGCGTACTGCAGTACTTCAGCTATGCCGTGCTTGGAAAGGAACTAACTACTGCTGAGTGCTGCTAAGGGCCAAGAGGTGAACAATCATACTTGGCAGGTCATTTTATGAACGCCAGAAGCCGAGCGCAAGCTTGAAGGATTTGGGTCCAGCAACTAAACGGGACACATCATATGGTCATATGGTGCAAGTTGGCAAGCGGCCGAAGCTCTCCAAGAAACAGGAGCGAACAATCAAGCGCGAACGTGGGCACACGTTCCCGAAGAGGAAGACACTCGTGCCCCTTCGTGACAATTCAGTGGCTCGCTGTGCTTGCAATGCTTGCAGTTGGCAATCAGACCAAGAGAGCAGCAAGCTGCAGCACGCCACGTCTCGATGATAGATCGACGATCGAATCTTGTGTGGATCTTGGGACCGAGTTGCATGGCAGGACATGCGAGACGCTGATGCTCCGTGTGCGTGCACGACATGCAGGCCACAAGAGTCAAGCAGGGACCTCGTCAAGCAATAAGGAGCTGATACGGCAACACGCAAGCACGTGGCACCGTCACTCAGCGTAATCCAGAATTACCAAATGTCGTGGCATGCACAGATTTTCGGGCACTTGTATCGAGTCGTGGTACTGCGATCCATCAGAATTACATGGAATGCTCCACTCTCCCCGGCACCCCCACCCCAATGGCATCCAAAATGGACCCTTGAATTGCACGGAAGACTAGGTGCAAGGCCACGTCTGGATGTTCTTCGTCGTCCTGGAAAAGACACCCGCAAGAGGCTCGGCTTGGAGTGCTGGGCTCATGAAAGCAGCTTTGATGCAACAGAGCTACAGAAATTTTTGAGTTTAGTGTTTAGGGTCCTTGCAAAAGCATGCTCATCGTCCCATGCCATGAGCCGGAATGGGCAAGACCAAACTGGAAAGTCTCTGCTACCAGGTCCAGGCCCAGGCAACCCTCAAAACCATCTGAAGCATGCATGCCAAGACTCCGAATACCTGAACTAAACCCTAAACGCCAGATTCCTTGATATGAGGAGGCCTAGTGCAATGGGATTCTTCGTATGAGTACCCCCAAGAAGGGACCCGTGTTTTCAAAAGCGCTCCTCCTCGAATTCAACACCCGCCAATGCGAGCCTCTCCGCCAAACCTGGCAAGCGAGGCGGAGTGCCACCGAAAGAGTTAGGGTGAAGGGCGCAGGGGCTTGGGGCTTATGGGTTTACAATACAGTTTAGAAGTTTATGACTGCAAAAGCTGTCCCAGTTTCAGGATACACGATGTGTTTACACTTTGGGAATCAGGGTTTGCTGGGACAGAGCAATCTCAGACAAACAACGAGATATCGCGATTCCCCCGCGTGCCTTCGTTGATCTGCAACGCCACCTGACTCAGAGAAGGACTTCGTGGCCAAACATCTGCAAAGCCTCCAGCAAATCCCCACAAAAGGCCTCATGAGCCTAAGAGCCTGAGCGATGGTAAACCTTCATCCCCCAACAAAACGCTGCTGATGGACAATGTAAAGGCTTTTAGGGTCTTAAGGCTTGCGGGTTCGGGCCTTCAGGTTAACGCCTTCGAGCTTGGGGCTTGAGGTCGTTGAGGGTTTTCCGTTCAGGGATTGGGGTCCATAAATTCAGGCCTGCAGGTTCTGCGCATTGTTGGAGTCCTCCTTCCAGTCAAAGCTTTCGTGTTCTCCGACATGCGGCGAGCTACTCGTTTTTTGAAACTTAGGGTTCAGGGTCCTTGGTTCTGGGTCTTGGGTGTTTGGGGGGTTTTGAGGTTTAGGATTTGGGCCTACTGCTACCAACGAGGAAAGCATGCAGGACCTTGAAAGGCATAGGCATTGTCAGTGGTGCAGAGACATGCATTGAAACTCGTCTTCTTGTTTCCTGTGAGCTCGAAAAATAATTACTGATGTTCCACTCGAGCTCACGGCGCGCTACTCCTCAGTCCAATAATGTGCAGAGGTCAGAAACAACTCCTGGTGTTAGAGTGGAGATCAGAATGCGGGAGCTTTGCAGGATTCCGATGCTGTCCTCATCGAAACTCACACCAGCTTCCTCCATCATCCTCTTCATCTCGGCATCTTTGACGCTGGCGGCTGTAACACCTGACGCACAGTTCGACACGAGAAAAACCCGCCCACACCCTTCAAAAAGCTGCATATGTCTAGGTCGAAGTGCGAAGCCCTGACATTTCGAATCGTCTTGCTGGGCTTCGGTGCGTGTTCCGCTCTCCCACACCTAGAACTACTCATCTCATGCTCTACGAGGAGAGCTTCAGAGTGTCGCTGGCTCGACGCGAGAAGGACTGATCACCAACCGTATCCTCTGAGCGAGTCTCCTGGTTAGAAGTCGAGCTCGGAGGACCGCAATACTGCAAGCAGCAGAAACCCTGAGCTGCACCCTCCCGAAGCCGAAGCACAGCGAAGCTGAAGAAGACCCACCCCACTACTCACATCCGCACTGGAAATCCCTCGGCAACTTGTGATGACGCCAGGGAGATGCAGCTACGGCTCGGAGTTTGAGCTTCAGGCTTGGTGGTGTCTCTTGCCGGATGAATGAAGTACAGTATTTAGGTACCCAAGACCCGGGCACGCCTGCGTCGTCCTCGTCAGAAGCCTCAGACGGCACTGCAGCCACAGAAGGCGAAAATGGCAGAAAGCTTCGGGAACACCTGACCCTCCACCGACCATGCTCTTGAAGTAGGAAGTTGAGTGGCGAAGTAGACGCCAGCTTCGTCCAAAGCCTGCCCACCGTGATCAGGGCGGAGGTTCACGGATCAAAGAAGCTGGATTTGGGCAGTCAAGCTTGGAAGTGAAGCCAGAAACGATGTGTTACACAGAGGGATTGCGTACTTCGGCGTGCAAGGCATTCGTAGCAGCCGTCGCCGTCGCAGAGGAAGGGAAAGAGACACACGGTATCACAGAAAGCACAGGCCGACATGAGCCCTAAGTACTAACCCTGCGAAGGCGAAACCCGGACCCACAAAGCCGGCCCCTTGCAGCTCTCGCAGTGCCGACATCTCCAGGAAAACTTCGTCCTTTCAGCAGGCAAAGAAACGGGCTGAACATTCTGGTGCTGTGCTCAGACCAAGAGGCTAAGCTGTAGGCTTCTCTGCCTGCTTACGCAAATGACACGCTCACAGGTCACCCATGCAGGGTGGGAATCCGCAGAAGGAGCCCCAACATAGAAGCAACAAGAACCTAGACTAGGGGCTTTAGAGAGTTCTGTGCAACAGGTGAGTTGGGCCCCTAGATGCAAACTCCAGCAAACCCTATAACTACTCTCTGAACCCCTTAACCCCAAACCCCAAACCAAAACTAAACCCCTTTTGCTGAACCCTTGTTTGCAGACTGGACCTCTGAAAGGTCCACCGCTTGTTTCGCGACGGGCACCAAGCCTGAGATCGACGCGAGACAGTCATAGTTACAGTCATCGTTATAGTTATAGTCGTAGTTTTAGCTATAGTAGTAACGAAACCGAGCATTGTCTTCTACAAGCGCGTTATCGGATCCTGATGGTCAGACAATCGCTTGCGTGCCGTGTAGCGGAAGATACAGGATTTGGAGGTATTTTGCAGTATAAGCAATCCTTATATGGATATACTGTATATCCGTATAAGGATTGCAAGTGAAGTTTATTAATAGCTTCTCAGATCTCGAAATTACAGATACAACCGCCGGCTAACTGCCAGCATGACACCGGCAGTGTGGAGTTATGGCTGCTTGCTGCTACTGTTACAAATGTTTGGCCAGAATGATCCAATTGAAACCAAGCGGGGCTGGGTAAAGTCCGGGCCATGTACCCCGTACTACTGGAAATGCTATCGTTTCTACTCCCTCTCTGGTTTTGCACTGACTGGGAGCCTTCTGCCTTTGAGGACACAATGCCTTGCCCCTCAAGTTTTCACAGGCGCAGCATAGTCCATGTCCGCTAAACAGCCCCAGAACCCTAAACCCTGCCCGTGCAAACCAGACTGCCTCTGGGATGGGAACAAAGAAGATCAAACCTTACCCAACAGTGGGGGCCGTAATGACATTATGTAAGGCCTTGGTGATTCGAGTAGGGTATTTATGGTATAACTATACGCGGTAGCCCTGAGGGAAAGTATTACGCTGGGGGCTCTTTGCCTGCAGATCCCATATGCAACTCCGACCGTGCGTCCAAGAGGCCGGACAAGGCACTTTTTTCCTCGCTCATACGAATCTTGCTTGGGGCATTCAGGGTTAAAGGGCTGTGTCCAGAGGATTTGGGTTGTGGGTTCAGGGTTTGGGTCTATCCTTTGTAAGGAAGATACCATGGGAATCGGGGCCCGTGAGTTCAACAAGCCTCAAATCCACGAGACACGATCATCCACAAACAAAGCGCCAGTCATACATGGGCCTGGAAAAATCAGAAGAAAAAGGGTTTGGGGACCATGTTAGGGGTGAGGGTGAAAAAGACACTAACCAGGTGTTCAGACCCCATAATTACACATCTTGCGGCAACCGGTCAAACTGTAAGGTGACCTGCTGTGGATCATCGAACAACACCTGACAAGTCCCCAACTCACAATGTCCGCGTCAGTTCCCACGACAAAACCCCCGGTCGGCGATCCTTCGACTCGGCCGCAGGCGACGGCTCCGCGTATCGCTTCTCCGTCTGAGGGTTTCGGTGGGATACCAAACAACTCTCGGGTCTCGGGCTAGCACTATTGAAAGTCGGTGATTCCGAGCATAGGGGTTTTGCGTTCCTACCTGGGTTTAGGTGAGCAGAGGAAGCTTCAAGAAGCCTCGAAGCCCAGAAGTTCAAAGCACGAGGAAACAACCGCCCCAGCGCAGCACAGCTCTTAACCATTTCTCCTCCTTTCCTTCAAATCCGGACCCTGGCCCCCGTTAAGTGCTTCTAAGGAGCCTGCTCGCCTTGGCTGGCAGCTTGGCTCTGCTGGGAGCTGGGCTCTTGGGATGAAGATGGGGACTGGGAGACTGCACGGTAGCGCTGGAAAGTGCAGCTGCAGAATGGAGTGTGATTCCAGTTGCTTGTAATGCAAACGTCCGGTGTCCCGGTGTTCAAGCTGAACCCCCAAAGGTGGGCCTTCCCCCATGGCATAGCTGATGCTAGTGACACCACACTAAGACATGACCCCATTAAGTTCCAAAGCCTGAGACCATGCAGCCAGCGCGCGATCCCTCTTCCAGGACCAATACCTTAGCAGTACTGGAAGCCGGGCACGCAATCTCAGAGCTCAGCAACAGAATATCCAACTTCTCACATTGCCCGGCACTGAACCCGGACACTCAGACACTCCAAAAACCCGTCAGTGAGCCATATACGGGAAATGGCAATATGATGCTAGGTACATTCCCGATTCCCTGAGCCCTAAACCTGAACCCTCAACCCCTTCACCCTGAACCAGTAAAGTCCTGCACCCCAAACCCTTACACCCCCAAAGTCCTAAACCCTAAACCGTGAAAGCCTCAAGCCCAAACTCTAAATTCCCAACGCCCCTAGACCTCTTCTGAGCCCTTGTAGAACCTTTCCGCTGAACCTCCGAAACCTACATGAGATCTGCAGATGGCCACGCTCGTGACTGTCCCAGACACAGTAAGCACAGAAGGCAGATGCACGCGCCGAAGGCCACAAGAGCGCCGACATACCTAGCAGCTTCGGCTTCGAATTTTCGCAGCGTGAAACTTATATAACTTATAGGCTATATCTATATAGTATATGCACGGTATGTTCTATGTTGTATACTATAACATGTTCTATACATTCTATGTATTCTCACTTAAAATTACAGGCGTTTGAGAACAAGTTTCCGGTTTAGGGGTTGGGGCTTGCGGTGAGAGTCTGGGGTCGGAAGTCTCCCCTCAAGGCAAGCATTGTTGAGTGAAAGTATGAAGGCCCCTCGAATTCGGAACTCTTCCCTAAGTCCTTGCAGTGTCTCTCTCTCGCACAGGGATATAAGCGGTCGTGGGTCTCTCTCTCTCTCTCTCGCACAAGGATTTAAGTACTTTGGTTACCTGGAACCCTGCCGGCTAAGTCCCCTGATCCGATCCTTCTTGGAAGTTCAAGCGGCCATACGACGTTGCTGTCCTCCGGCTCCTGGGCTCAGCGGCTCACCGGCTCTCACGGCACCGGGGGGACCCTTTTCCGGTCTACTGGGGCGTAGGGTGTGGGATTGAAGGTTGAAGGTTAGCTGGGCGTACTCAGCTGTCGGAAAAGGAGCATGACTGACTAACAAGAGCACCTTCTCCAAACATCAATGGAAGGGTGGCCATGAACTCGACGGGAAATCCCACGGCGTATTGCTTAACAAGCCAGAGAACCCTACCTCACTTTGAAGGTTTAGGGTTGAGGGTCCCTGGTCGACGGGAAAGCAGCGACGAACCACAATACCTTCAGCTTCTGCAGCAGCGATTCGGACTGCCCACGTAGCCCGAAACCCTGCATCCCCATATTCCTGCATCCCTACTGCATAGAGTAATACAGGAATTTCATGCCCCGAGATTATTAGATTCCAAAGAGCCTTCCGTGCCTGCGGGGAAGCATGCAAAGCAATCCAGAACAACAAGTACCGAAAAGTATGCGAAAGCGTGGTCTGCAAAAACCACCCAGGCCCCATGGTAGCCCCTTCTGAAATGATTACAGAGGGAGCTTCTGCCCCAAAGACTCGAACCCTTTTCCATGTTAAAAATCCTTCTGTGGGTTTCAACTATTTCTTAGACAAAAACTGTTAACCCCAACTCCAGATCTCACTGAATCCAAAAGGCAACCACAGGATCCGGTGGCACTATCCTGACTTCCACGACGAAGGCCTGAGTTTACGGCTCTGGCTTCCTAGGGTGTATGAAGGCTGCAAAGTATTTTGCGAACGCAAGGGGCGAAGGCCGTGTCGAGAGTAATTACACCCTAAGCCTTAAACCCTCAAGTCCACCTTGAAGAGGGAAGGCTCGTCCCCTGCCGCCCACACCCAAAAAGCAGTCTAGTCATGAAGCCACTGAACACACGAATGCGCTCAGGGTTCAAGGTTCAATTGTTGAGGGCTTATACAAAACACCTTAAACTAGTTAGTCCCTGTAAAAGCCTGTAAAAACGAATTGCAGCCAGTTGCTGAACCTTGGTCGACTGAGACCAGCATCCTCAGCTCTTGCTTCGCTGCAAGCTGTCCGGGGCTTTGACTATCTGCAGGGTCTAATGTATGCAAGTGAAACACTTGAGTAGATGCCCTCAGAATCTCTGGAAGCATCCACTTGTTCTCTCAGCTTTGGAACGGCCCGAGATTGCAGGAAAAGACGGCACACTGATTGCTCTGTTAGCCGAGCCATAGACGTGCCCGTGCATTCTGTCATCCAGCTGTTACCATCCTTTGGGCAAAGTCGGCTATCCTACCAGCTACCAGACTTTCATGGTAGCGGAGCTACGGCTCCAGAACGATCCAGGGACCTCTACTGTCGGACGATCGTCCTCCGATAGGCTTTGAGTCTGGTGGCAGTCATTGGGGAAAAAGGACTGAGATAGCAAGATCGAAGGATGGTGTTCCCATATGGAATGGGGAAGCGTCTTCATTCCAGGAGTTTGAAGAAGCATCCCTCATCTGGGAACAGGCGACGGCAATGAATAAGAGGTATCTTTGCGGTCCCAAGTTGATAGCAGAACTCACGGGTGCCGCAAAACGGCTGGTGGCAGGGAAACGTCATGACTGGGTTTCTCACAACAACGGTGTGCAGGAGCTCATGAA
>BGNK01002446.1:6818-101483 GCA_003297005.1 Symbiodinium sp. clade A Y106
TAGTAGTAGTAGTAGTAGTAGTAGTAGTAGTAGTAGTAGTAGTAGTAGTATAGTGTATAGTATAGTAGTATACCAAATCAATATAGATAATAGTGGAGTAGCAGTAGCCGCAGGGGCCCATCAGTGATCTTTATAGGGTACTTTAAGGGATCCTTTAGCAACTTTAGCAGCAGCATGCAGTATATATCTATTATATTTAGGGTTTCGGGTTTAAAGCTTAGGGTTTAGGCCTCGGGGTTTACGGTTCAAGGTATATAGTATCAGTACCAACACTTATACAACCACAAGCGAACAAGCACCATTATCCCCAGCCCCTGTGGCAGCCCAGGATTCCCGGACTTCTTCAGCTCCTTCCTGTTCCCGGAGAACCGCTTCTGCTTGTTCTTGTCGAGGTGTCTGCCTGGGCATTGAGAACTTAATTCTTAAGGTTTGGTTTCTAAGGTTTTGGGTCATGTCGAACTGTATATTATAAGACACGAGGCGGACTGTTTGCAAGCGTGTTCTGGCTTGCCGCTCGGCTTTGCGGAGAGGGCCGAGGTCCATTTGTGATATAGTGCACATAGGAGACAGCAGTAGGGTTGGCTTGGGTGTCGGCGAACCATGCAGCATCATCCACAAACTCTGGCGGAAAACCTGCAACAAAAAATGTACTGCATAGCCCTCGTTAGGTCGTTGAATTCTTAAGCCTTCCTAAGCCCTAAGCACCAAACCCTTTCGAGAAGCCTTTGAAACATTGTTCGTGAGCCACTCAAACCGATGGTGTCTCGTAAGTATAGTCTGGAGCGGCTGCTCCACGATCCACGTGGCGTTCTTCGCCAGCATCAGGAGGAGTAGTAAAACCAACCTCGTGCATCTAATCAGGTATCAATGATCTAATTGTTGTGTAGAGTGCCACTAATATGCAGGCCAATTCAATAATAGACAAGAGGCCTGCTGACAAGGCAAGTGTTGGAACTGACCCATAAGTTGGCCATACGGCCAAGCGGATTGATAAAACTTCTCATGCTGCTGGCACGTGCCGGGACTCCCCAACTGCTGCAGTCTGGTCCTATCAGGTTGCATGCATCCGGGCACTCATTGAGGACGACCCACATTGCAATCCTTGGACAAAGCTGGCACATGCTTAAGTTAATTGTATCAGCAACATAGTTAAAGCAGCTGAGCATCGAAAAGCCAGAGTTGGATATGAAGTCCATGGGGGCCCCATATAGTTTGTCAAAACTAGCTGTGGTGTAGCCACTGTCGTGCCTAATCTGCCAGGGACATGTGTAGACTGTACTGGAATTCAATTTGATATACGAAGAGTCGCCAGGCTTGAGTCACTGCTCCTTCCCCAGAAAAGAGCTCAAAGAAGTTGTACTTCTCATCGAAGGATAATGTAGTCATCCATCGAAGTAGAAGAACCTAAGTGTGTTGCCCACGGATGACCAAGCATTCTCCAATTAACTAGTGAACACAGACCAGTGAGACCCCTTGCTGTGGACCAAATAAAGTCTGCCATGATGCCGTCGCCACAAATACCTAGCTGAGTACATTGGGTGCTTGAGGGCTAGGGCTCGACAATGCCTTGCACAAAGATACATGCAGACTGTATATATTGCAGCTCAGACCCACCTTTGGAGCATCAAGTTGCAGCAAGTTGACCACCACAGATTGGCTCTCCATGTTGAGGCGACAGAGTGTACCAGTTAGACCCAGTTAGATGGATTCGGGCACTCGTATGAAACCTGGTTTAGACATCATGCGTAGCTTGGTCCATCAGCAACACAGCAACTCTGCAAACCCTGAGCCGAAGCTGACCCAAATGAGTTTGCAGCATCTCAAACATGTTGCGATCCTGAAGCGAATCAAGCAGCACCCAAATTGCCCGGCTACCTGCCTTGCATGCAGGCACGAACCTGCCATCCCTCTGCTCGTCGCGGCATCCTGGCAAGATCGAGGGTCAAATAGGATCGGTTACAAAGTGCTGATCAGCTAGATCGAGCAATTGATTGGATTGGCAAGCCGACAAGCACTAGTGCAAGCACATTGCTTTGGCACCCGGGCGCACATAACTTTGTGAACTCAGCCGATGNGCACTAGTGCAAGCACATTGCTTTGGCACCCGGGCGCACATAACTTTGTGAACTCAGCCGATGTTCTCACCGGCCATGATAGGCAACTGCAAAACCCAAAGGCACTCTAGAGCACCTTCGCAGGCACACACACTGATGCAGGTTTCACAAGGTCAATCTGTACATAGCTAGCACCCGATCTAACCCGTAGACACACAATTAATTATAATTATTATGAATACCCCACATATGTTTGTGAANGTTACAAAGTGCTGATCAGCTAGATCGAGCAATTGATTGGATTGGCAAGCCGACAAGCACTAGTGCAAGCACATTGCTTTGGCACCCGGGCGCACATAACTTTGTGAACTCAGCCGATGGTCTCACCGGCCATGATAGGCAACTGCAAAACCCAAAGGCACTCTAGAGCACCTTCACAGGCACACACACTGATGCAGGTTTCACAAGGTCAATCTGTACATAGCTAGCACCCGATCTAANCAGGCACACACACTGATGCAGGTTTCACAAGGTCAATCTGTACATAGCTAGCACCCGATCTAACCCGTAGACACACAATTAATTATAATTATTATGAATACCCCACATATGTTTGTGAAGTCTGTGAGACCTAAGCTCCAGCGTGCACCTGTGCCCCGTTTGCAGGACTGACAACACTATGTTGATCTACCCTGACTCCCAGACATGGATCATGTAATCCGTGGGCTCCAGCACATCGAATCAGTTTGTGGTGGCATATGCCTAAGTACAGCATTGTAGGCATACAATCACATGGCCCATGCATATGTATGCACATGCAACACCACTCACCATGAAAATGAATGACTATATAGGTAAGACACCTCCTTAGCTGCTGCCTTGCACTCATCATAAGAAAGCCCGCTTGACTCTGCCAGCTTGAAAGCTTTGTGATAAGCGCAGGATTTCCGGCTTTTGGCTTTCTTGGCCTCCTCCTCAGCCTTCTTCCTCCCATTCTTGCCCGCCCCTTTGGACGGCCTGGCCTTTGGCGCTGTCTTGGCAGGTGTCTTGCGTTTGGTTTCGGCGTGCGGCTTGGTCGCGGGGGTTGCTTTCGACTTGGGCTTTGGCTTTGGCTTGCTAGTGGCCTTATTCTTCACAATCGGTGCTTCCTTTTCCTCATCCTCCTCCTCTTCCTGCTGGCTCTCCTCATCGTCGAGGGTGGGTTCTGGTGCAGCCCTTTTCCTGCCCTTTCCTCTGCCCCCACCTTTTGCACCAGCTTTTCCCCGCCCTCCACGGCCCCCTGCACGGCCAACGCCAGCAGGCTCCTTCATTTCCTCTTCATGGTCCGGCTCAGAGTGGCTGCACTCAAGCTTGTCCGGATCCTCCTTGCATCCTCCTGGCGCCGACTTTCCCTTGCCCCTGCCCTTTCCTTTCCCGGATCCTCTTCCCCGACCTTTTCCACGCCCACCAGCACCACGCCCACGGGACCCTGCACGGCCTCTGCCAGCAGGTTTCTCCTCATCCTCCGCCTGCATGGCCTTCGTCGTGTTCTTCTTCTTCTTGGCCCCTGCCCCTACCAATCGCATCTGCTCCGCTGGAGACAATGGCTTGGTGGGTGAGTCCACAGGACATGGCTCCAGTGCCTCAGTCATGCTGGCATATATTGTATATCATGCATGTATGCACATGGAGTGTCGTGATAGTGCATCTTAGAAACTGCTGGTGCATCGTGAAGATCTGGCCCCCCTTCTTTGGAAGGCTCTTGGTCCCCTTCATAATGAACAGTGTGATGGCTGCCGGCACAAGACACATCATCACCATCATCATCATCCTTCAGGGTTTTCGGCGAGGTAGACCCAATCTCCACCTTTGCAAGATCAGCTTCCGGATGCTTCAAATCTGCAGCACGTGCAGCTTCGCCGGTGGCACCAAAGTCTAGCTTGCATGGTTGTAAGTCGAAATCACTCAGGTCTACATCATCCTCTGCACTACCACCCAAATTGTCAAATTGTCAAATGTAAGACGTCAACCTGCTCGTCCCGCGAAGGTCCGTGGTTAAGACGCCTCCTCAAGGCCCTCGACGAGGGCATCCACCAAGGCTCAGACAGAAGCGTCGAANTTTGGGGGTTTAGGGGTTTGGGGGCTTTTGGGGGTTTGGGGGTTTTTGGGGGTTTGGGGGCTGTTGGGGGTTTGGGCGTTTGGGGGCTTTTGGGGGTTTGGGGGCTTTTGGGGGCTTCGGGGCTTCGGGTATAGCTCAAAAAGACTGATTAAGCTGAGGATCCCGGGGTGTGCTGCGGCACCACTGCAGTAGCAACAACGGGGCTTTCCTTTGAGAACCTGGGAACCTTGTTGTTCCTAACCTTGACAAAAGAGTGCTCCTTTCGTCGCTTGGGTTTGCGTGGGGCTGCAGCTGCAACATTTGCGTAGCATGACCCTTCCAAGCTTAAAGCCCTGGCTTCTCGAAGATCTGCCTCCTCTTGATCCTGCAGTATGCCTGTCTTGCTGCTGCTTGCTGCAAACTTTGGGTAGCATGACTGCTCCAAGCTTAAAGCCCTGGCTTCTCGAAGATCTGCATCCTCTTGCTCCTGCAGAATTTCTGTCTTGCTCCTGCTTGCTGCAACCTTTGGGTAGCATGACTGTTCCAAGCTTAAAGCCTTGGCTGCTAGAAGATCTGCATCCTCTTGATCCCGAAGTTCCTTTTCCATGTTCTCTAGCTGATCAAGTAGCATAAGCTCCTCAAGCTGCTCCTGCTCTTCCTTCAACAGCCCTTCAAGCATCAGGCCTTCCTGCTCCAGCTCCCGAAGCTCATCAAGCATCATCTGCTGTGCTGTCACTTCATCGACAGACACCTGCCCATCTGACCCAGGCTCGCGATCCATGGGCCTGCAGGGTGACTGCTTAATTTGCTTGATGTCCCGGTTGCTCACTCCACAAATCGTGCAGCGGTAACCAAGCCATTGGTTCTTGACGAGATAGTGCTCTTTGCTATGCTTAGCCACACTGCGCGGAGATTGTGGCAGGCCTTATATGCACACATCAAGCATTCACCCATGCATTGCTAGCACGTGATATCACATCCTATGCTGCCCTGGCACCTTTGGCGGGCGGAGTGTGGATACTCGAAGATGAAGCAACCGAGTCGGTCGTTTTGCCTGGGATTTGCAGTGGCACTACTCGGGGGCTTGCTAAGGGGTTCACAGCTAGATCGCTAAAGACCAGGGGCAAGCTATGGGGACAGTCAGCTTGGCCAACTTCTCTGCACTGATCGCTGAAGGACACCAGTCAGCCTCAGGAACACAGATATCTAGAAGCTTGGTTTAGGGAGATGATCGAACTAACCTGCACAGGATATAATCCATAGCCTAGTAGCAGGTGGTGCCTCACAAACAACCTGTTTGTTCTGGACTGGCTCCAGTGTCAAGCCCTTGCTAGTAGGCACAGGTAGGGTACTGGAGTTGGCTGGATCAGCAGTTGGGACTTCCTTGGATTTCTGAAGTTCCAGCTTCGGGTTAGGAGGCTCTGGGGCACTGGAGTTGGCTGGATCGGCAGCTGGGGCTTCCTCGGATTTCTGAATCACCAAGTTCGGGGCAGGAGGCTCTGGGGCACTGTTGGTTGGATCAGCAGTCAGGGCTTCCTCGGATTTCTGAATCGCCAAGTTCGGGGTAGGAGGCTCTCGGGCACTGGAGTTGGTTGGATCGGCAGTCGGGACTTCCTCGCATTTCTGAATCACCAGGTTCGGGGTAGGAGGCTCTGGGGCACTGGAGTTGGATGGAACGACAGCTGGGAGTCCCACTGGGAGTTGCTCGGATTTCGGAATGACCTGCAAGGGGTTCGCATTGGTGGTGGCTGGGGCAGGCTCAACGTCAACCTCTGGGTCTGACTCGCATGCCTCAGACTCATCAGCCTCGGAAGCACTGTCATCCTCCGAATCCGAAGGCTCCCCATCCTCACCCCCGCTGCTGGAGGCACTGGCATGGCTTCCCCCAGCTCGTGTGCTCCCGGAAGCAGCACCTGAGGAGCAAGTTATTGGAGTATGGGTCTAGGGATCTAATTAATTGTGGGTCTAGGGATTACTATATGTATTGTGGAACATAATAAGCGCTAATTATGGTTTTGCAAGCCACTCTGCGGCACTGGTATTCCGGACATGTTGAATAAAGTGCGAATGCCCGGATCGCGAGGTGCATGTGGCCTTTTGGCACACTTCTTGAATATTGTTACCAGCCTTCGAATCATCCAGGCTTCAGTGCCCAAATCTGCACCTGCAATTGCATGGGTTAGGGTTTTTTTATAGTGTTCGGGGTTAGGGTTTCGGGTTGGGGTATATACTGGGCCTATACAAACCCCGGACCGTGCCTGAAGCCATCTTCACATTCTTAGGCAAGTAGTTCGAGTAAAAGCGAACGAGATACTCGCGGATCACATTCACGGATGGCCGAAGGCCTTGGGAAAGCGGGAGCTACCCTATGCTAGATGCATATATGGATTCCAACTGCCATGCTGTTAGTGTACATGCTTCCATCCAAGGTTCCGAGGTGGTTTATGAGAGGTGCAAGCACTTCCACATTGTCCGACAAGGCCGGACGCCCCAGTGTAGCATGGTTCACCGCAAGAATCCTGGACTTGAGGAGCCTTTGCGCAACACAGGGGCTACCAGCCCATGCTTTCAGCACGGGACAAGCTTCACACTCCATTGCTGGCACAAGCCTGTCACCACTACCCATTTAAATCTATCAACGTTCGTGAGCACCTTACCTGCATGATCGAACAGCCGAACAGCAATACTTCTGGAGCCATCTGCAAGACATATGCAGGTCACATGAAAAGCCCTTGGCCCTTTGCAAGAATCGGCAAGACACATCAGGCATAACACGTCGGGTGTACCTGTGAGGATTCAACAAGCCCCCAAATCATCGAAGCCATATGTACCTGCCGCAGGTCTGGATTCTTGGCGGCTGGGGAGCTTGGACGCACACACAAACATACAGGGCGCACCGACAGAGCCAGGATCGGGGGCAAGCTACGGAGATCTCGATATGTACAATTAACATGTGGTAACACCTGTGAAAAGCGTGTTAAAATATGATGAGATGCTCTGCCTGAGATGCACATGATGCGGTAATGCCGTGATGAGGCAGCAAAGAGCCGGGCAATGCTGGCAACAGCGAATGTAGCCGCTTTCAGACAATAGTGGCCGAACCCACAAAAGAGGTACAATCCAAACAGAACAATAGCACACCCCCCCCGGACCGAAATAAGTGTATCAAAGGAATGTCGAGGAATTAAAAGCAGCTAGAATTCCATAGGCTTTCTGTGGAATGTCATGCTTGCTTCTGCAAATTTTACTCCTGTGGAAAACGAACTTGCAAGTCCTTCCGGAAGGCATGCGCCGCACGCTTGTCGTACTCTTGGCAGGAACCGATGGTTCAAGATTCCTCCCGGTGCTGTACCTAACACTCTGAAACCCTGAAGCCCGAGCCTTGGGGCCTTGAAGCCCTGCGCCTGAAGCTGACGGATTCATGCTTGGCTTCTCCGGTCGGAGCCTGCGCCAGCTCGTTTTCCAGACTGCGTTGGTACTTGCACTCGTCCCACTTCTGCCTGGTACTCAAGCAGGCAATGTGTCGAGGGTTTAGGGTTCCGGGGATCTTTCCAGTTTAAGACTTCGGGATCCGTACATGAAGGATTTGAGGACTTAGATTCTACTCTCCAACTTCAACTCTCATGTGAATTAGTACCCGAAGTAGAAGACAATGAAGCCCAAAGCATATCTGTTTGAAACTTGAAGCCTCATATGAGGTATGATTTCCCTATGCTTGCCATGTAGGAGCAGACCGGGAGTCCCCGAGTGCTTTGCACGAAGCTTAAAAGCACAGGGGCGCTCTGCACTCAGACGACTACAGCTGGCAGCCGAAACCACTGAAATTATAGATCTTCTGGGTTTGGCGAGCCCTTATTCCCGGACTAAAGTACCCTGGGATTCATTTCAAACTTCTTGAATTTGAGTCTGTTCCGAGATCAGGTTCTGTCGGCATCCTAAGTGAAAAGCCGCATAAAAGGAAGTGACTGGGACCTTCGGTCGTTGGGCTAGAGGGGTTTGAGAAGAGAGCCTGCAGTTCAGGGACATGTCCCAAAATGAAACTCCGAAGCTTTTCACTCAAGGCTGTGGGCCCAGAGCAAAAACCTAAAGGCAAAGCCCTACAGCATGGAACCCCAAAATGGCCTTTACTGACCCATCTGTGTTCAGCCCTGCCACCCCAGACTATCCTGAATCCCTGAACTCCATAAATCCCAAAAACAGGACGGGGCCCCTACATGCAGTACTGAAACCTCGGCGTGCAACTTTGTGGGGTTTCTGAAAAGTTCTCTGGAGCGTTCCGTGAGGAAAACTTCGGCAGCTCCTTGGTGTTTCTCCTCGGGCTTGAAGAAGCTTCAATGGCATGATCCTCGATGAGTTTGTGATCTTATATGGTGTTTCAAAATGATCTTTAACTTTACACTTCCTAAGCTCCAGGAACCCCGTATAAAGAACAGGGTTGAGGGTTGAGGCATTGCGTTTATGGTTTGCTCCTGGAAGCCTGAAGGGATGTCGAATCCTCAGGCTCCTGAAACCTTGCCTGGAACCTGCCCAGGACTTTCCAGGAACGACGAGATCGGACCGCCATGGACCCACGAGAACAAACGTTGAATTTGGATGGGTGTTGGCCCACGACAAGAACCAACGAATTCGGACGGCTATGGACCCACAACAACAAACCTGGAATGTGGATGGATATCGACTCACGACAAGAAGCCACGAATCCGGATTCGGACGGCTATGGACCCACGACAACAAACGTTGAATTTGGATGACACTCACGACAAACAAAACAAACGACGAATCCAGATTCGGACGGCTTTGGGCCCACGGCAACAAACGCTGAATTCGGATGGATATTTACTGACGGCAAGAGACGACGAATTCGGACGGCTATGGACCCGCAACAACAAGCTTGGAATTTGGATGGATATTGACTCACGACGATTTCGGACGGCTATGGACCCACAACACCACTCCTGGAATTTGAACGGATATTGGATCATGGCGAGAAACGACGAATTCGGACGGCTATGGGCCCACGACAACAAACGTTAAATCTGGATGGGTATTGACCCACGACAAGAAGCGACGATTTCGGACAGCTATGGACCCACAACACCACTCCTGGAACTTGAACGGATACGTATTAACTCACGAGGAGAAACGACGAATTCGACCGGCCATGGACCCACGACAACAAACGTTAAATTTGGATGGGTATTGACCCACGACAATAACCGGCAATTTCGGAGCCCAAAAAAAACAGAAAGCATAGACGGTGAAGGAGCCACAACACCAAACATGACCTTGGACACTTCCTAGGTAGTGGCCGACATCAGCTTGCATAGCATGTGGATGTGTATTGCCCCGCACCGGTAAACATTATGACACATTGCATAGAGTGCGCATGAGTTTAGCGTGACGACCCGCAGACTCAAGCTGGGTATTTTTATCCACAGCCAAAACACGGATGTGGATGGGACCACAACAGCGCAAGACCCAGTACTAGCTATTCAGACCTCTATGGGTCAAGGGCTCAGGATGCAACACCAGAGAGAAGAGACCTAAATATTTCGTCCAAGTGGCAGCAACTTCCTCTCACTGCTGGCTTTGAGATCTGCTAAGGCCTGGGTGAAGACCGAGAGAATAATTTGATTGTACCTTGATGGCCCAATTTCCTATGTATGGATGGAAGGATGGCTGGATGCAGGTATGTCTATGTGTGGGGAGGGGTTTAGGGAGGATGTCGCGCCCGCGGGACAGCGACCCAGAGCAGTTGTGTGCCCTGGCCCAAGTAGATTTGCACAAGAAGGTTGAAGGTTAGTATATGCGCCTGAACAACTGGAATAGAGCTTGGGGGTACCTTCTAGCAGGGAGCCCTGCTGCTAATCCCTTCAACCGCTTTGAGGGTCTGCCAAGGTTGCGAGGTGATTGGTCATCAACCCACCAACTACGCTGATGGCTTATAGTGGCGTGTGATAAACCCTACCGGTCCCTTTGCCCAAGATGATCACCATTGATCCACTGTGACTGATGCCAATATTCTTATTATGATGCAGCACACGACCAAAGTCTACTCCTCCAACGGTAGCGATGGTACCAGTGGTCGTCTTAAGGGCTTCCCGACGAAGGCTTTCCTACACGACTGCGGATGTGTATCGTGGGGCTCCTGTAAGAGTTTCGGAAGGACTCGGCGTAAGTTAGTACCTTGTTCAAGGATCCTGATGAGAAGTATCCTGTTGTCTCCGACTCCATAACGTGGTCCGACAATGTTCTCAAAGTCTCATATGGTTAACCGAAGGGCTGAAACAGGCCTAACCTAATCTTTCACACTGAGTCTTCACTTACCGTGAAAGCTTTGAGGCTCCAATACCAAGAAGGGGTCTTTTCTTCTTCTAATGACTACCATTCTTGTTCATCAGTGGGCAACGGGGGCTGAAACCAAAAAGCATCAGACTCAAACGTCGTGAACTCAGCAGCTTGCCAGAGAAGGACGCGTGTAAGGGATCCCAGCATGCAGCAAAGCTCGCTGAACCCGACATCCACAACCTTACAAGCACCTCAACTCTAGCAGCTCTAGCACTCACTTCCAGGAATGCTGATAGATATGATAGTGGCCGCTTATACTATGCACCCCCGGCAGTGACCCATAAAGACATCCTTGCATGTTTACAACACCGACATGACCCAGCTGGGGCTCCCTAGCCAGACGGAGGTTGTACATCTTCATCCCTTGCACCTCGGCATAATATGGTGTTTTCTAGAGACCCGAAGCACTAAATCCTAAACACCTAGACACGGCTGGTAGGGTGTACTAGGATGCTGTAGGGTTTGGACGGGTTTTCGTCGCCTTGATTGTAGTATCACTCTACAGGTTCGGGGTATCACTCTAGAGGTTCGGGGTTTGAGGGTTTACACACTCATGAGCGCATGAGAGAGCCTCAGCCAACCCGAACGTTTCAGCGCGTAGAGATTGTGCATGAGCCGCGTCCCGCAACGATTGTATAGGGAAATCCGGGCCAACATAAGGGAAGCCATATGCCAGCCTTGCAGGGCCTCCCACGTGACCATTTTAGCTGCCCAAACTCTGAACTCCAAACGCTTGGTAGAGCCTGGAAGCTACCGAAGCAGGTATCACGAATCTCAGACGTCGCCAGATTTTGCACGGGTTTGTCCTAAAAAGAAAATATATGTTCTCCTCTATGTAGCGTCCGGGGATTGATGCACACCTTCGGCCTTACGAGGTGCCCCTAGTAGGTCTCAACATATGGACTAGGCAAAGAGAAAGAGAAAAAGCCCAACTTCCTGTGATGAGGCGCTTTGGAATATATAGGAAGCCATGGCAAGTCCTAGCTTCTGAAACTCCCGCTGAGGCCGGCGCATGCATCAACTCGGCAAGATCGTCCTCGAACTGAACATTCAGCCTTTCCGCGTCAAGGGCTACAGTCCAGGCTGTATCTCGAGCCTTGTAGGATTTGGATAGAGGGGTTCAGGGTTGAAGATGTAAGGTTGAGGTTTCAGGATGTAGAGTCGGGGTTTAAGACCCAGCCCAGGCATTCTTCATGGCGGACTCTTGCATCCGCGGTCTAAGACCAAGTTTCGCAGCAAGCCCTTACCAACGAAGGTACCCTTTGTCCTACTGTCAGGTTTCGAAGTATGGAAGCCCAGCAATCTCGACTTTGAGCCTTGCTCCGTAGGTTCAGGGTGACCAGGGTGAGCCGAAGTGCCGCACTGGGGGCCCATGCAAATTCACAGATGGACTTCAGGTCAAGGACCACGGCATTAATACAGCAGATTACTACAATGCCTCTGCTTTCACGCATATGATCATACTTTGATAAATACTATACCCCCCAGACTCCGTTCTACGTATAAATAAAACCGAAGTAACACCAAACTCCAAACTCGGAGCCCCCTTTGCCCTCGGTTTCTGCAGAAGCTCAGTGCCGGGCTCTGCAATCTTCGCCTGGTAGGCGCGGTGGACGGCCTTTCGAAGCAGACAGGCTTCCGGTGTTTTGGTTGAAGGTCGTAAGAGGGGGCTGGCTCTAAAAACCATTGTAATAAAGGCTGTTTCCGATAAAAGTCTTGAGCAGTTGAAGGCTTCCAAGCTTACGTTTGTGAGGCTTGGGATTTGTGCGTGGTGATGGGGTTTACGGTTTATCAGGCTTTCAAACATAAAGGGATTGGAAGCGTCCCGGGGTTGATG
This sequence comes from Symbiodinium sp. clade A Y106, assembly GCA_003297005.1. Classification (NCBI taxonomy): domain Eukaryota; class Dinophyceae; order Suessiales; family Symbiodiniaceae; genus Symbiodinium; species Symbiodinium sp. clade A. The sequence continues at coordinate 19,135 of BGNK01002446.1, forward strand.
AGTTTGAGGTTTGCAGGCCCGTGGTTTTACTACAGCTCAGTGTTCGCATAGGTATCCGGCTGGCAGGGCTCAAGCTTCAGAGGCTGATGGGAGGATTTGCGATTCAGGGTTCTAGGGTTACGGTTGAGAGTTTAGTGGCTATCAAGATTACGGTCTGTCAGTCTAAACTGATGTAAGCCAATGTAAGCCTTATCGTCGGGATCCTATGCCGAATGTCCTAGGGGCGTGGGATACGAATGAATCACGCTGAAAATCTGGAGAATGCCAGGCCTGCATGTATACTCACAGAGGATATTAAGTATCCTAGGCAGAGGGCCGGCAAACGTTGACCAGCAAGGCTCTGCTCCCATCCGTGTCGCCTGCTCTGCGCGAAATTCTCGCCACACCTGGCATTCCGGGGCATCGGTGGGTGTTTTCCAAAAACGAAGGCGAAGGGCTTGGTTGCTGAGGACGCCACAATGTGGCAATTTTGGGTCCCTCACCTCAGCACGCAGCCTGTGAACCCTGAAGCCCTTGAAGCGGCTGTTTCCCCCTACGTAAGCCGAAGAGTCCGAGATCCGCGAGTGCTTTACAAGTCCCGCCGGGCCCACGCCAAGCATGCGCCTGGATTGCTGAGAAACTGCAGCTTCGGGTGTGGACTCTTCAATGGTTGCTGTTTGTGAGTTTCTTTTGCGATGTCTAGGGATTCAGATTTCAGGTGTAGGGCTTCCGCTTTACGGGTCTCTCTTTCTCCCTCCCTCTCTCTCTCTCTCTCTCTCTCTCTCTCTCTCGCTCTGTGCCTTTGCTAACTTGACGGCTTACCCCAGTGATCGGCATCTTAAACTCGTATTTCTACACGCACATAGCCCGAAAGCCCGATACCCGAAACCGATGAATCGAGTCATAGTATTAATACTGATAAGACAGATGGAGCACTGATGGAGCACAGTACTAGTAATTGCGCTGCATGAGAATAATAGTCTCATCACATTAGTAATGGCCACCGAAACTGATTTTGCGAACAAGCAATAAGCAACTAAAGAAAAGCTTGACATACACATAGCTGGGCATAGCATTGCAATTAAGTTTGCATGATTAGCAGTCATAACATGGATTTTTCCGAAGGCGGCCACAACCAAGAGCATAGGGTCCATACACCTAAAGCATTGTTTTCCCTTTGAGCTGGCGGCAGCCTTAACAATCAGAATAGAATGTTGCGGCATATTCTAGTAGAGATGTAAGAACTAGTGGCACTTAGTCGGGCTGGCAAAAAGCTACCCCCCATGTTCAACCATCATGTTGTCGGCCGGGCGCTGGAGCAAGAACTGGTGGTTTGCAAGCTCGTGGCCTGAAGCATCGAAGAGCCAGGGCCCGTGCATTGTAGGGGGATTCATTGGGGCAGAGTGCACACTGTAACTACATATCTGCATCGTGGGATGCTAGCGGTTTACTTCAGGCTTTAGTAAGCTTTTTGGGATTAGAATCAGGATTTCGGATGACCCGCAGTAGAGGCTTGGGGCCGACGGCTTTGCGAGTTCCGATTTGCTAGGGGCTCAGACTGCGTGGCTTCTTTCGGGCTAAAGATGTCAAGTTAAAGCTTCGGGGAATTCCTATCACATTCTGCAGGGCTGTCTGGAACTTCATAATCAGGATTAATGGATGGGCAGTGAAGACATAAAGTTCCAGACTCCGAACCCCCTACTGCAGCTGCTAACTTGTCTGCCGCACTCACATGGTACAGTACTACTCTCCTGAATGCGAATTATCAAAGAAGCCTTGATGTCTTGTCCTTTCGTCTGACCTCTGACTTCAGAATTCGCGCCCGCCCCCCGAGCTGCATTGGCTGGGGCTCGACTGGGAAATGGCTCATCTCCTCAGCGTCGTCTCGTCTTAGTCCAGCTGCCTAACATCACCTTGTAGACTATAGAAGAAGACTAGAATTACGCCTACGAGACCTTGTTCTAGCTGCTTAGCCACTTAGCCCAGCTGGTTGAGCTTCTTGAGGAGTTCCTGTCGCCTGTGCCAGAGAGGGTCCTCGCTAGGACCAGGCCGGTAGTCGCTGTCGGAGTCCGTGTCGGGAGCCGGAGCTTCGGGAACTTCGGGAGGCGGAACTTGGGCTTGCCAGGAAGGGGCCTCCTTGGCCTTCATCTCGGGAAGCAAGGGCTCCGGGGGTGTGGGAGGCTCAGGGAGGACCGGGAACGTCTCCTCCCAGAGCTCTGAGGTCTCCTCCGATGCCAGATTCAACGGAAGAAGAGAAGCAGGAGGCAGCACAACCAATTCCTCCTCTTCATCGTCGTCGTCGTCGTTCTTCTGCGGCTCTTCCTGCATCGCATCGCTGGCGTCAAGATCCGGCAGGTGTGGACCCATGACGGGAAGAACTGGAGACGGGCTTTTTGCAGTGGATTTAGGCCGCTTCGAAGCAGTCGCATCATCCTCACCAGCATCAGCTGCCTGAATTTTTCGGGACGTGTTTGTGGCATGTTGGGACCCCGATCGCTCTCGGAGCATGCGACCGGCCTCCCGCCCAAACCATCTGGAGAGGTAGTCCACCAGCAAACTCGGCTGCCCGTGTTTACGCACGTACGCCCAAGCCTTCCGCTCGCTTTCGAGCGCAAGGGCCCGAGCCGCTGCGCAAAGAGGACCAAGCTGCCCGTGGAGCTGGACACTCCGAGAGAAGCTTGCCCCAACTTGAAGCGTCTTTTGTCCTACGACCGCACGCACGCCCCTGGAAGAAGAAGCAGCAGAGATCGCATCGGTGGTGAGGGCACAAGGCCCGTCAGTTCGAAGCCAAACTTGCAGAGATCCATCGCCGGAGGCCTCTTCGCATGAGAGTTGGATCAGAAGCGCAGGAACTTCGACCGCCGCCGTGAGCTTGGAAAAGCAGCATCCAGCAATCTCCAAGCAAGCTCCGCCTGGGCCCACGCCTTCAGCCCTCACTCGAGCAGTGGCCCCCGAGTCCTCCTGGATCTGGCCCAACAGATCCTTATAGGAGGTCTCGGAGAGCCTGGACTCACATCCTTTCGGCAAGCCAAGGAGAAAGTTCTCGGTTGACACGAAGTCATCCGGAGGATCGGACTCCAAGAGCATGAGTGGTACAGCCGGTGGCTCTCGCACCTTCGCGTCGGCCCAGCGGGAGTAGCGCCGAATTCGACATCTCACAATGCGCACGACAGAGCCCACTCGACGTGGATGTCCCGAAAGCAAGAGCTTGCGAAAACGCCGTCCGCTCACCTCGGCATAGCCCAAGAGCTCCATCTCGACCGCGCGCGTTGGAGCTTGCAGTGACTCGCCGGCCTCCGCCTCTTGGCCTGTGCCTTTCTCCTCCGGGGCCAAGGTATTCTCATCGGAAGCTGTAGCTGTTTCCACTTGCCTCCGCAGATCGGAATTCACCCAGTCTGACAAATCCTCGAGAATCAGCACCGCAAGCTGCACATTGGCAGACGCAAGGCCAATTTTGGAACCAGCGACGCGAAGCTTCTGGATGCGGGCGAGGTCATCCACCAGCAAGAAACATGCATCATCAACGCATTGGCAGGGTCCGTTGACCTCCACAAGTGTTTCGTCGCTGCCCAAGTCCGACAGCTGGAGTCGAGCGCCAGTGCGGGCTTGCAGCTCCTGGACGTTTTGACCCTTTTTGCCGATGAGGCGACCCGCAAAGTCGCCAGAAACTGCCAGGTACAACAGGGAGCTGCCGGAGGCCGCGGCGGCTGCCGAGGCGGCCGTTCTCTCGCAGCGCTGCGAGACATCTGTCATGCTGGAAGAGCAGCCCTCACATTGCTGTCATGGGCTTCGGCTCGATGCTAGGCTTTAGGCTCTTGTCCGAAACAGCCGATTAGAGAATGAAGAGAAAGATGAGAAAGACAAGGTAATGATGCTGACGACGTAGATGAGATGGTGCTTGAGATGATGGCTCTGATTATGACGATGGCGATCGTGATTGCGATGCCACAGGCGTCGGATGTGGAGCTGCTGGATATGCGCATGACAGTCATAGCGTTAATCCATATAACACCTGTGCATTCAATCACATCAGCTCTGGGTCATTTTAGCTGGGTCTGCTAGTGCTGGACGCTTGCGATTAGCACGTGTTCATGCTTCCGCGGATTTGGGCCTGGAGGGCAGAAGACATGTGTTGTTGTACTGTTTGGGGCCGTGTAATAGCTTCTGAGTCGAGACAATCGAAAGCCAAAACCTGGAGCATTCGCGGCTTCTTTCTCGGCTTCTGCGCCATGTCTGTGTCGGCTGAATTCACATGGGTCTGCATCCTGAAGGACTTCGGATCAGGGAGTAGCGTGGGGGCCTGAATATTTGGAATAAGGTTTTGGTGTATGCCGTAGTATGGTTCTGTAGCGACTATAAGGGCATGTTCGAACTGGTGATTCACTCCCTAAACTCTTCAAGCCCTGGGCATTGGGAGCTACTCATTGGAAAGCAAACTTGAGGCCGTGGCTGAGTGCAGCGTAGACACCGTTCCTGAGCTCACGGCAGGCAGGGTTGCTCGCAGATCCATGCGGATTTCGACTGTTAACAGTTGGGTCCGACGTCTTGTCATGGAAATTCGGGTGCAACCAACTGCCAGCAGATCCACCGACTTCAAGCCAACATCGACAGGCGTTGAATCAGGATTCTAAACTCAGGGCTCAAGTCATCTGGAGCTCTGTGCAGGCCCCCCACGAACAATAAGAAAAATAGACTCTCATAAACATGATATATGACAGCAACAGGTATGCATATGTTGTATGCGTGTACATGTACATATTGCACCTTCTCAAAGTACAAGGGGTCACGACCTACGACTTTGCAAACCTTCAACCGTGTAAGCAACAAACCTATAAACCTTGAATCCTACATCCCACATCCTTAAACCCAACATCCGAACCCCGGAGCCTTGGAATCAAAATACCTTAAACCCGAACCCAACCTTAAACCAAAGAGCCCTCAACCTTAGATCCCAAAATCCTAAAGTCTAAACCCCAGACCCCAGCCCGGATTGCTGCAGTCCCTTACCGCGCCCACCACCTGCTTTATGGGGGTATAGATCTGCACATGCATACGTAAAAACAAGCATGTATACCTATGCGTGTATATATACCTATATTATATATATATATCTGTATTAGTTTACATAAATGTATCGAAGTAGTACATGTAGTTATATATGATATACTTAGGAGTCGTAGCAGGTCGTAGCAGGTAGGAAAGAATCCTCAAGCCCTTCGCCCCAAACCGAGGAATCTCCGGGCAAGTCGCTTCTTCGAGTGATCGCGCAGCTGCGACTTCACTTCGTTCATCTCCTTGGGACGTCTTTGGATCTCGGGAATAGCATATAGCATGGGGCACTTAACAAGTAGAATAGGGTTCCTTTAAAGGGGTCTATAAGGGTACTATAATATGGGGCCTCAATAAGGGTTTGGGGCCCATTATACTGTACTTATAAAAAGGACCCCCCAAAATCGTTTAGGTAGTTATTAAGGCCCCCACAGTACAAGGCTACAGGGTTATAGGGCTTTCAGGTGTTACAAGCAGGGGTAATGGGGTTATGGGGACAAAGGGCCTGCGGGAGCTTTACACAAAGAACATATTCGGGAAACCTGAGGACGGCTGCTGCGAATTCAGGCTTCTCAACTGAAGGAGTTGACATGGTTGTTGTGGCTGCTGCTGCTGCTGCTGGTGTTGTTGTTGTTGCTGTTGTTGTTACCACGGCCGACTTTCGTGCATGTGATGTTACCTCGACCTAGAACACTACATAACTTATGAGTTAGCTGAACCCCAGCTGTAGCCCCAAGCCTGACACAGAAAGCGGATACGAACATGCGTAGTATGAACCAGACGTGACATTCTGCCATCCGGCCTGTCAGATGAAAACCCTAGGCCCTAAGGCCAAGAACTTTCCGTGGGTTTCTGGGGGGCTCTGGCGCTCAGGATCCCGAAGTGTCTGCCAGGATTCTGTGGAGTGCTTCTCTTGTGCTTCGCTGCGCATGAGCTCCATCTGACTCTCCACCACCTCCGTGTATATTCAATCCCGCATGTCAATTCCGTGTATGTTGCACATGGTCCTTCGTATGGGTTGTCACTCCTAGTGGGTTGGGTCTAGTGTCAACTGGTACAGCTTTGCTGCATCGGAGTCTGAGTCCTTGAAACCCTCATCAAAGTGGCAGTGCATATCGTGTTGGGAGGATTTGGGGATCATGAACGCAACTAGGGATGCCTGGAACTAGTAAATATGTGTACGGCCATCCGTCCATCGCATCTGTCACGATGAGAATGCCAATAGAGCATGATACATGCAGTACGTCGAGTTTGCAACTTCAAGAGGTGAAGCATACCCTGCAACTTGGCCAAGCACCCTAAGACCCTAAGCCCCTTGGCTCATGACCAGAACCAGACAGCCCTCCTAAAGGCTAGGCCAGGACCATTAAACCCTCATCTCAAGAAGCACCAGCATGTTACCGGCCTTTGGCGGAGAAATGCTGCAAACATGGGGTGCATGACGCGGGGTTCGAGGTTTTTCTAGATGCGCGATTTTGCGCCGCACGAAGCCATCGAGATCTTTCGATTCACGAGTCCTGACCTACATGCGCATACATGAGGCGCATCTGACCCTTCTTAGCGGTACTTGGAATTGGCTGGAGTTGGGGGCTGTGTGAATGCGGGCCTGGGAGGAAGCAGGACTGGGCTGACTTACCTAGAAAGCACAACAGGCCTGAATTGGGCTCTCTTGGTGGTACCTGACAACTGAAGAGAACCCACTCGAAACCTGAGACACTGACAAGAACCATAACCCTTACATAGAAAACTCAGAACCGAAGCAATGTCTAGCCACGCACCTGCTGGGACCACGCCACGAGACAGCGCCTCAGCATCAGCGAAATCCAACCGTCGGGAAACTGAAAATGCCAGTCTCATGTCTCAAACGGCCCGCAACAGAACGGAAACTCGGCTCGCATCGACACTAGGTCCCACAAACACCGAACCAAAGCAATCATCCTCCCTCGACACCATGACACGCATAACATACGGGCCTGAATAAGTATGAATTAGACATAATTAGGCTTAGAGTAAGTCTGTGGCTGTGGGGACTTGTACTATGTGGACATACCGGAGAACACATGGTCGTTCAACAGGCCTGTACCAACACTAGGCATGAGGCAGGTCGTGGTTTCCGTTGTTTCGGTATTCAGAATGGGTCAGATCATCACCTTGCAAGTGCTTCTAGCACAACCCCACATGATAGCACTCGCAACAAATTCGATTTGCTTCTGGATTGGAGAGCCCACGCCAAAAAGCCAAAAAGCTCCTGGTCTATATGGCAGAGCGGCACAACTCTCAGAGTCAGAAGTCTTGTTGTTCGTCTGCGGGTTTCAGCGCTCGGACTTAGGAATTTAAGCTTTGTAACGATGGCCATGACGGACCTACACTAGTCCGCACACCATCTGTACTGAGAGCTCTGCTTCACAATAGACAGCAGCATCATCCGCTCTTTCCCTGCGCGTGGGTTGAGGGTCGATTCAACCCCAAAAACCGGTTTCCCGGAAAAAAGGCACCTCTTGTGGACCTCCACCCAGAGATGGATCTCAACAGGGCTGTCCTTTAACCCCCAATGAAGGCACTACATTGAGCGATCTATGATCTATGTAAATCCTCGACCCAAACCGGTTTGCCCTCTATGCAGGACAGCTCTTGATCATAAACCGGGGTTTAGGTTTCGGGAGTTTAGGGGTTCAGGGACTGTAAGAACCAGCCTTGCACCGACTGTGCAATGAACTTCGCCCGCCGGTCATCTTGGCAACAGGGGGTTGCGCTATGGGGCTCGCGGAGGTTGAGGGAAGAGCGTTTGGAGAACATGATAGCAACACAAGGTTCCGGAGCAACTACTTAGACGGCCATGGTTTGAGGTTGCAGTTCCCCTACAGAATTTTTCTCACGGAGGATGTCCTTCTCCTACGGAACATCCCCACTGCTGGTAGGTAAGGCCCGCTCTGTGCCGCTGCTCCATCTTCCGCCGGTCTTCCTGGCATCGGAGCTGCTCAATCATTCAACCAACCTGAGCACACATGCTGTAACTGCTTCAGACCTCTACATTTGACAGGGGGGCGCCGCGATTTTGCAAGCAGAGCCTCGTGCTGCCTCTTCGCCTCCTCGACCTTTCGTTCTTCGATCTGGATCTCGACAGACTTGCCTGCCATGGAGAACAGAGGTCAAGGGTTTAGGGTCGATGAGAGGAGGGTCTAAGGTTTCGACCTCGACACAATTCTTGCTTTCGGCTTAACCCCCCCCCCCCCCNCCCCCCCCCCCCCGCTACAGGTATTCGGGCTTAGCTTAGTAGCACTTGTAGCCTTACAGGACTTAGCGCGATGTGCCAATCGGGAACCGGCATCCGCACTCAACGTGCCCCGACACCTGAGACCGACGAGTATGGCCCTAAGCCACAAGAGTTGCAAGCCCTCCCTGAAACCACTCCAACTCCAAGCCAATGAATCCCCAAGGCATCGAGATCGAACCCCAAGCGTGCAGAGCTCGGCGGAACTGAATGAACATCTCCTGGGCATGCATGCATGTTTTTATTCATAAAGCTCTCCATGATAAGGGCTCCTCCAGCAAGGGAGTTTGAAGTGTGTGGTGAGGGGTTTCTTGGCGCGGCATAGTGGGGCTTCTCAGGGTTGTTCTAAAGGTCCTTTTGAAGGAGGAGCGGGTGGGAGTGCAAATACTTGCGTATGAGGAGATCCAAATCCGAAAAGGTATCTCGGCCACTACGCTTCGGCTTGAGGCTATCCTGAGGCTGTCGGATGCTAGGCGCCTTTTGGGTTTCACAAAGAAGAAGTCTGATATCCGAGTGCTTAAGGGGTGTAGGGCTCAGGCTACAAGGCTGAGGGCCGAGGGTCCTTTACATGCTTTGGCTTCTTTTTCGCGACTTTTTGCGAAGGGTCCTCCCATTTCAGGGTCTTCATTTTCGGAAGCTGCCGCAGCACCATGGCCCGAACCTACTCCAAACAGGGGCCTCAATAAATGGGCTAAGATTTGGGGTGGACTATAAGGATGTGGACCAAATCCTGGATAATACGGCCCCTAAGGTACACCATCAGAACAACGCATATAAGCCCTATAGAAACTCCACTCATGGAAAGCCTCGTAGAAATTCGTCGAAACCCCATTCAAAACCCGGCCTAAATCCCATGCCCTACTTCATTTGTGGCCAAGGCGCAGCCAGAAGAGACTCATGATGCTTCTGGAAGAACCTTGCAGCGATACCTTGGGGTTGGAGGTTCTCGGGGTTTAGGACTTTAGGATTTGAGTTGGAAGTTGAAGGATTCAGTATTTACGGTTCAGGGTTTTGGGAATCGTGCTGCTTGCTTACAGTATGTTGCCGCGAAATATAGAGAGACAAGCCAGAGTAGCAACCCTGAAATACGCTGAGCCCCAAGAAAAAGTCACAACAAGCCTTACATCGCACATGGGGCATGCGAGCCCCTGGGTCGACTGAATGGAAAGCTGGTCGCAGCGCAGACCGGAATAATGTCCTAAAACTAACTTCATGCTTCGTATAGGGCCATATACAGGCATCCAGAAGAATCCAAGCCAATGCACGTCAATCCCCAAAACTTACACCCTCATCGACTCTGGCCATCAGCGGGCGGAAGGTTTTCCAAACGCTTCCAACACCACCATGTATAGGCTTTCATGGAATTCAGACTCGTGCGTGTCCAAGCTAGCAGTATACAAGCGCTCAAGACTATAAGGCGTGAAAGCATGAACCCTGAACCCGCAAGCTAAGGTCTAGTTTTTTGCACTTTCTGTCCCTAACCCCCTGAGCCCTGATTTCAGAAACCTGGTTCTCCTTTTCACTTTCGCCATTGCTGGGTCAAACGAGGCTGGAACAGCACCACAGCGTTGCGTGCAATGTGACAAGAAAGGCCACGGCCGGAAGGCTTTCGGTGGTTTTGGAGTGCCTGGGTTTCTCGTCTATAATCGGTTTGGGGGTGTTAAGGCTAACTTTATACGTGCGGGTCTTAGGGTTAGGGTTTGTCCTACTGATTGCCCTAGGACTAACCTACATCGCACTCCGACTCCTCTCTACAAAGCCTTCCAGCGCGGGCGAGGCATCAGTGCACACATACAGGTGGATGTAAGTCCGCCACCGTTCGCAGCTCTTTCCCCTTTTCGCGAAGAGAAGAGACGACCCAAAACACGAGGGATACAGATTGGGGCTTAGTTTAGGTCAAGGGCTCCATGTTGTCTGATCTGTTATGTGCTGGAGGGAGGCTCAGCAAAAGGGAAAGGGGCTTTCTCGGTTGCCTAGACTTCCACAAGGTCCCCGTCTTTGCTTTCAAACAGGAGGAAACGTGCCCGGGTCAGGCAGCAGCATGCAGCGACGGTCGGCACTGCAAAGCTGACAAACAACAAGTCTTGGGGTATAGGCATAGAAAAAGGTGCGAATGCAAAGTAGAGGATGAATTGACAATCGGCCATAGCTCTGTCTTCACACTTTGGGTGTAGTAGAAACAGGTAGGCCAGCAAAAATAGCATGCTCGGGACCAGGGCGCAGCTTCCTAGCCACAGCCAGGCCCCCGGAGAGTCTCCACAGCCACAGCCACCGCCACAACAGCCAACTTTCCGCCCTTCCCTGCCTTCCCGGCCACCCTTCTGAGCCCCTTCGAAGTGAAGGCAGCTGACCACGGCCAGGAAGCTAAGTGAAAGAGAAAGCTGTCTGCCACGCACGGGCAGGTCTGGGCCTGGGCTGGTCCTGCAGCGGCTCTTGCAAGTAGCCAGGCTTTCATGCGCCTTCTGCTCCTCTTCCCAGAGCAAAGCACACTTTGGACAACTGTCGTGCCGGGAACACTGGTATCTTTCCCGGCACTTGCGGCTGTCGCCAATGCAAGCCCGTGAGCCCGTAGCAGTCGACTCGAAACATGAAGCGGATTCACGACACTCCTCCTGGCAGCTGTTCCAGGCCTCCTCCACAGGAGATGTTACCCCCAAAACTAGGAGAGCTGATGCAGCCAGGCACAAAAAGGCCAGAACACCTGGGCTTCGACAGTGTCGCACGACTCCTGGGAACATGTTCTGGCCACCACGATGTGTGGATACTAGACAGAGTAGGCATTGCCGGCCGGAATCGGCGTGCGCTACAGCCAAGATGCCACAGAACACTCAACCTCGAAGACTGAGCGCAAACAGGATACTTGCAAGCTTCCGAGTCTGGGCATGCGGTAGCAGCAGAAAAGGCAACAACACTTCATCATCAACAATACGGGGCATCAGAATATTGCCACTGTGGAGAGAAATTCCCGAGGTAGCAAGACAAAAAGTCAACAGCAGCAGCAGCAGTATCTTCAACACTACCCGGTTTGCACATCTTGTGACCACGTTGTTCCACCTCCATGGTGTTGCGACAGAAGGAAGACAGATTCCGAAGACTTTGCAGATTTTCGCTTTCAGCCTGTGCACCGTCCCTATATTCATTCCCTTTAGTCTTGCAACACATGGTATAGGTGACTGGGATTTAGGGGACCTACAGGATGCGCAAATCTGCAAGCGATCCTCCGGGCCTGCTTTGCTACAGTAGCCTGATACTGGGACTAAGATTAAAGATTCCGCCTGACAATCCCCAACATACTAAGCATCACATCTTGGAGCTGTTGTTCGGGAACGTAACGGCCACACTATGCTTGCCTTCTTGTGAATCCCTAGTCCCCAAGTCTGCAAATGGACACGAGCCCCAACAAACCCGACGAGAGCACCTCGAAGTCCCTGGTAGCTGCCGGCATGAAGGACGTCGCCCACACAAGTGGCAGCAACGAACACCCCTCTGACTCCCCTGACCACGTAACCCAGGGGCGCCTTGAATCCTCAGTCTCTAAACCAGAAAAAACGCCAAACCAGATCATCCTCAGGTCCGAAACCCTTCTAAGCAGTAAACTTTTCGAACCCCGAACCTCGAAACAAAAACAACAAACACAAGCTGCTGTCCAAGACCATAGCGACCTTAAGGTCCTCAACGTCAACCCCTCTGACTGAGGTCTGGGGGCTTTGTCTGTGTGTGTGTGTGTATGTATATATATATGTATGTGTGTATGTATATATATATATACGTATGTATATATATATATATGCCACAATTGCAATACATGCACATGCATACATACAACGTCATGTATACGTAATATGAATATGTATATAACCCTGAATAATTAGAAAGGGGCGTTGGGGTATAATATAGTATCGTATAAAACAGGGAAGCCTAAGGACCGGTATTACCCTCACCAATCGTTACGTGTAACAGGCCCTTGTGGTACTGCTTTTATAATAATAAGGGAAGCAGAACGCCAGGCTTAAGACCTTAAGACCTCATCAGCAGTCATGAAGTATGTTGTAAACGAGCCCTGTGTTAGGGGTTTAGGGCATAGCGGTTGATTTTGACGGGCTTGGAGGGGTAGGGATTCCGGAGTTCTGAAGAATCCAGCTGGCTATGGATTGCATACATGCAAACTTGTTAATATGATCCTCGCATAACTACTCTCCCACCCGACACCCGACTAGAACTGCGGTGCTTGGGGCAGAATCACAAGTTATTGCCTCCTGACAGCCATACAAATTACGGGACCGGAGCGTCTCTGCAAGCCACGCTGACAAGAGCCTTCAATTTCAAGGCCCGTACTGTGCGCTTTCATCTTTGCGGCTTCCTGGCTGGGGTTAGGGATATAGCAGATTTAGGGCTTAGGTGGGAGGTTTAGGGCTCCGGGTTGATGGCTTCGGGTTTATAAACGAGACCCCTCATGAAAGGACTTAAGCGGTCATACAACCATGACAAGATCCGTCCAGAAGCCTTCGAAACCCAAACACCGAGCCGGCAAGGCCCTTCGTAGGCCATCTAACCTCGCCAGCTCGATCTTGTTGGCTCGATCTTTGTCGGCCTGGCTGTTTTGGGCAATTTGGTTCATTGTTTGTTTCTGGGTTTGGGGGAGTTGAAAGTTCAGGAAATTTTCAAAGGTTTACGGTGGGGTATGATCCGTAGCTCAAGCGTTTGCGACTTTTGGCGTTTCCCCGTGCACGGCCAGCTTCCCTGCTTCAAGATTCCCAGAGGTGGGCCTGTAGCGACTGATAAGGTCTTGCGGCAAGCAGTCACTGCGGACACGCAAGGATGCATCTTGGAAGAGGGACATCGATTGCAAAAAAAAAACAAACTAAGTGAGTCTTGCGGAAAATAGAAGTAGCAGCATGCTCTCGGGCCCCGACTTGCTGCCGAGACATCTTTTCCTCCTGAAGCATTGAAGCTTGGAGGCCAGAAGCTGTTCTGGGCTGGACTGACAGTGGTTGGAGGCTTCTTGCTTGCTGTTCTGGACGCATTTAATGACAAGCTGCCTATCGCTCGCTCTGCTACCTTGGATGGACTGTCGAGCACTCGCGCGTCTTGAGACCTTGAATACTTCTGATCAGCATTCCCTGAAGTTCAGGGATCAAGGCTGAGAGGCTAGAGAGTACCTGTGCTCAGCTGGGATTTGGGAACGTAGTTAGTTTCCCGGCCAGGACCCAAAATGGGCCCCTCAACCCAAAGCCCCCAAGCTCCGAAAACACAGGCCTGCATAACTAACTGCACAAGGGCATTGGGACATGTCCCTGGGCAACTGCGACTACTGATGCTGGAGGTTCCTTTAGTAAACCGGCCCAGGGCCCACTTCATCGCTCCTTGGCAGCACCTCTCCAAAGTGTGAAGACCACGGAGAGGAGATGAGTCTGCTGGTGACCTCTTGGGTTCGCTGAAGTGTTGGGGTCTTTAGACTTTAGTCAGGCCTCTGACTAGTCAACCCGCCTGCCTAAGAAGGAATATGATACGGACCTTTCAATATCAAGGTCCCTGCAGAAAGATGATTGTTCACCAGCAGTCTACATGAAAGGGTGTTGGCAATTGGAACAGGGGTTTCGGTCATAAGAATATAAGTATAGAAGATAAGGGAACACTGTTTTTGACACAACGACAACTGTGGAAACAATGGCACAGTCCGTCACATGGATATTACCCCTGAATGATTAATCCTTATAAGCCCTTCCGAACTAATGCTTCGTGCGAGGCAGAGCGGAAGCAGTCTTATGATATTATGCAGTTTTAGCCATCTTTGGGACCTGCTGTGAACAAACTCGAATCCTCACTGCCCTGTGCCCTCCAAACCCTGAACTCTTCAAGCCTCGAGGGAGGCTATCTGTTGCCCGGGTTTAAGGCTTGCTTAGTGCTGGGGTTTGGGATCAGAGCCCTGAACCCGACAAATTTGCTGAGGCGTCCACCCAAAAGCCGGACGGCCATCCGATCTCGCGTCACCTTATCTCGATTAGCATGTGACTGGATGGGTTGGAAGGTTTAGTATTCGATGATACATGTTCAGGCAAGCCAAGGAACAAGATTTCCACTCAATATTATATCTGCAGAATTGGCGTTCAGGGTTCACCACGTTGTTTCAGACAAAGTCCTCTTTTGAGGGCTTAGGAATTATATATGCTAAGTGCATGAGTCCTTGGAGCCTAGTCTAGGTAGTTGGGTCGAGTCGGAGGTTCTGGAGTTTGCCAGTACAGGCCTTCAGTCGTCCCAGTTGCCCTGGGCTTTTGCTGTGCGCTTATGTAGGGATCATAATGCCCAAAGAAAACCACTGAACACCAGGAAGAAGGTTTCGGAGTGCGGTGCTGCATCCAAGTGGCATTCATGGCCTTGTCTTTCTCCAACTTCAGTTGCGTGTACTCCTCGCCAGAAAGACACAGATGTGATGTGCATCACTGCCCTGAAGTCCAACAGCAATAAATCCTTCCCTGGGAACTGCATTCCGATCGTTTTGTCAGTCATGCATTCTTCTGGATGGTGCAAGGAAGAGCGGGATGTATGTAGCCTGCACATGCTTGTAATCATGTACTTATTCTATCTTGGAAGACTCCCACGGTGAAGAGGAGCCGACTTAGAAACCCCAATCTCCAAACAGTAAACCCGAAACACAAGTCTCCTGCTGCGCCTTCTGGCGACCCAAAGCCTGTTCGCTTTTTGTTTAAGTCGAACATGTCGGTGTTCGCCGCTTTGGGTCTTGGAGTTTTGGGATTTACGAATTCAGGGATCTGAGGCCAAGGCATGGGCGCTTTGTAAGGAAACTGAGAATCCTAACCCTAGATACTTTAGGGGCTTGAATCATTTCAACAGTTTTCAGTCTACTGGCTCCTTGATCCCTGAATCCCCGAAACTAAACCTTGGTCATCTGACTAAGACATCAGACACGAAGTCCTGAACCCCACACTCTCTGCTCTAAATCCCACAATGCTATACCCCGTAATCCGACACCCGTTAACCGCAATAAGCCTGAATCCAAAAAAACCTAGACCCTCAAACCCTAACAGAAATTGACGAGGACCACTCCAAGACCACCCTCAACCCACATGTCAGAAGAAACCCTCCAAGAAAAGAGGTGATCTGAATCTGAAGACAAATGCCAAACGCAAGTGTAGAATCCTCAGCAATACAAGTCCTTATTCTGAGAACGCCTGAGCACGGGATCCGTTAATTAGAGGAAGCCCCCTTAAGCTGCTTTTGGGGCATCGCCGGGCCTCATCGGCTTCGCGCTTAGAAGCCTAGCACGGAATTCGTTGCAGCTGAGGTCCAACGTAACAGTGCAGAACATCTTTTGTCTTTTGGGGATTCGCATCTGGGGCTTAGAACTTGGAGTTGGGCATTTCGGGTAACGGGTGAGCGTTTGAGACGGAATCCGGTGCATTGCTTCATTCAGGTTGCCAACATAGCGGCGCGAGTTTGGGGAGACAGCCTCCCTTATTTCCAGATTTCGTTTGGGCTGAAGCACTTGGGCTAGGGGCGAATGTGGCTTCGGGTTAGTCCAGGCCATGTACAACAACCTACACTTCACACCATGCTCCCATGGACACCTAAACCGCAAACCTCGGACCCTTCGCGGACATGAACGGCATCGAGGCTCTGAAAGCCGCCAAACTGATCCAACACGCCGAAAATTGAAGCCCCTACATTATACATCGCATCCACATACTGTTTAACGGTACTGCATGGTATTGTCCAAAGAAGTGGGGTCTATTTGGGGTGTGTTGGAAATCACGGCGCCTGCGTGGCCTGGCGCCACGCAACGACGCAGACGGATAAGGTGCTGTTGCGCTCGAAGCCTGGGCTTGTGTTTATAAGTTAATTATACGCGTTTAGGGTTTAGGATTCATAAGGGTTTAGGGTTTGAGAGTTCAGGGTTTGGGATGGTTTGGGGCTTGGAGACTCGGCGATTTGAGGCTACGGGGTACCTGAAGTGGTAGGGTCTTGAGGGTTTTGGGGGTACCTGGGGTGTAGGGCTGTAGAGTTTATTCGGGTGGAGTTTGGGAGTTCGCTGCTAAGGTTCCTAATGTTTCCGTGCACATGAGCATCAGGGAGCTTAGTTCCTGGTGCTGTTTTAAGTACTTCGAGCCTTAAGACGAATAGGAGATGCATCTTATTGTTTAGGCTTTTGGCGGACTGTAGGGATGTGAGTCTGATGTGAGAGCGGGTCCTTTCTGTTAAGGGTTGGCATTAGGGCGTTTGAAAATACTGAGATTCAGGATCTCTATTAGCTTCACTTGGAATACAGCTGTTTCTTCGACCCAAGCGCGCTGCAGCATTCACGTCTGTTGCCAGTCAGAGCTTAGTGGTTTCCTATACAACTGCACATTCGAAACTTCACTCCGCTCTTGTTCCCGACAAAGGAGAGCAAACTATCCCGTGCAGTCTGCGCATGGCCTCATTTGGCGCACTCGCACCGCACGGATATGGTTGCAGTTCCGGTTCCGATGAAAAGTGCGACCGGTAGCAACCGTAGCGAAAAGCTCATTCGGAGGAGCTTGCTGCTGCTGAATCAGTAGATCTCGTTCCGCACGAAGATTCTGGTTCGCCAGCTGGGAGACCCGTAGTTGATCTTCGAGGCGTTGGAGTCGAGTCCGAAGTGTCTGAACTTCATGCTCAGCGTCCATCAGCTGCTGACCGAGTCCCACACAGGACGCCTCTGATTCACGAAGTTGTAGACGAAGTGACTTGTCGTCCACGTAGGTGTCCATGTCCTCGTCCGCCGTGTCGAGGTGTGCGTCATCGACGTCCATCGGGTCGTCCGGTGTGTTGTGCAACTTGGCGTGGCCTTCGCGGTACCAGCTTTCCTTGCGTTCTCGTAGAAGACGATCTTCTCGGTCAGCTTCACTTTCGTTGAAGAATTTCCTCCACCAGAGTCGTGCTGTCTCGCATAATAGCCGTTCGGTCGCGATGACAATGATCACGACCGTCACGATCCACTTCCAGCCATCGTCGCCTTCCGAGGTTGTCGTAGAGGGAGTCGCCGTGGTAGAGGTCGCAGACGAAGTAGTAGCGAGCAATGCCATGCACAGAAACCTCGGTTTCACGAAGGTGACGCACGCAGTGATGTCGATCGCTGGCTGGCTGAGTTCCTTGATCAGCTCGCGGTCGTCCATGTCGAAGTGGCGCTCCTCGATGTGGTCCATGACCGGAAGAGCTCGCAGAGTCACATGATGTTTTTCTTGGTTGCGAAACTCCACCGTGCCCGTCGTGAGAAGCTTCATCATGGGCTCGGCGATCATCGTCTTGGTGAGCGCGTCCGCCGTCATGGATTCGGTGGGAATCAAGCCCATCCAACGAATCCGGCCCGACATGCGTGCCTCCCTGAACGAAAGCACGTACAGCCGTTGGTTCTTGTCCTGCGGCACGTTCTTGTCGCCTGAGGCCAGCTCGAAGAAGTCACGGCAGTCCGTGAAGGAGTCAATCGGCAGTCCCACAACTCCGCGCTCTTGCTGCGCGGTTAGGCTTTGGATGGTGGGAGGTTTCGGCGAGTAGAGGAGTTCCGCCAGTCTGACCGAAACCAGAGTCCCGGCTTCCAAGCCGCTCACTGCCGCCAGTGTCTCCGCATGAGACGTCGAGTAGCTGATCCTCTTCGCCTTCGCACCATGGGCCCACAAAATGTGGCATCGACCGCCAAGGTATTGGCACTGTCGGTCGTCGAGGATGTGCTCGCAGTCCTTGGTGAAGTGGTGCAGGCGGTCCTCGCATAGTAGCACCAATACTCCTTCCTGGGCGTAGTTCGGGACGTTGCCCGCTGCCGAGGAGTCGTGGATGCATGCCAATTGCAACGGACCACGGAGCTTCTGAAAGTAGAGCCCCATGCCTTGCCCAACTTCTTGCCGGGCTCTTCGCACCACGCTGTTGGCTTGCCTCAAGTGAGCCACCTTGGCACGGGTGACTTGGGCTTGCAAAAGGCACACTTCCGCAATGAGATCCAGTCTCGTTGCGGTAAGCCACAAGAGTCCTCCGAGGATCGACCGAAACAGGGTAACCTCCGTGGGCGTGAGGATCTCGTCGTCCTTCCTGGAGCCGTCGATCTCTGCAGGCTTGAGCTTGGCCGCGAAGCTGTCCTGGGTCATGCGGAAGCCTTCCGGAATGCGCTCGTAGAGCATGCCGCAATGACTGAACGGAAGGGTTTGACGGGTGACCTTGCCGAACTTTTCCTGCAGTAGGCGCAATTGCCTGCTTAACCAATCTGGTCGGCCCCCTGCACAGCAGTCATCAACATGCGTGGTAACGACGGAGGTCGCTCTTCCCGTGCGCTCATCGCGCCAAAAGAAGAGATTCTCGTCGAGCTTGGAGGCGGTGCCTCCTTCGGCTTCAAAATGCCCGTGAAGGCATAACTGCCAGGCAAGAGGCGCGTCCGACAATCCATAGACCGGCTTCAAGCAAAAGAGCACGTAGTCGCCGATCTTCTCGAAGTCTATGCGAAACTTCGGGTCGTGCGTGGCAAGGTGCCGCCACACATTGGCAGGTGCCACTATCGCCACGCGCCGCACCGGAGAGGTTAGTAACTCCTCGGGCTCGAAGAAGCTCCCTGACTCTTTCGAAACTGAGTCCCTTCAGGAAAGCCCCGGAGATGTCCCAGCTCTCGGCGTCCAGGCCCTCGTTGGCCGAAACGGATAGCACTGTTCTCTGGGACAACCGGGTGGCCGTGGTGGATCTTGTGGTAAGCAAGTCCTTCTGTTGATCGAAGCAGCCACGGGCGCACAGCCTTGACTTCACCTTCCTCGATCCATCGGGCACGCGCTTCCACTTTCGAACCCACACACTGTCAACGATGACGGTGTCGTCCGTGAGGGAGCTGACATGTGCCTTCCTGAAACTCGAAGTTTCAACGAACTGCTTCATCTCGGACGAGTCGGCTTCTTCGACCTCCGGCCAAATGTCGGGCGAGGTCGTTCACCGTGATGGCGATTCCTTGCCGATCCAATTCGGCCTCCAGCTTCAGCATAGTGATCTCCATCAGACCGACGTGTCGCTCCACCAGTCCAGTGCCGGTGTGCTGCTGTCCAGCTGGTCCTGCAGTTGTGCCCTTGGGCACTCTTTCCATGCAGAACCGTTCTAGCTCTCGGCCGGCCTCGTGTCCCATGAGGCTCGTCTCCTGATCCATAACGAGCTGTGCCGGGGGACCGAAGACCGAAAACCAGGAGTCAAACATGCTGTTGAGCAGTTCCTGGTGCTCTCTCGACTTGACTGCCATGGCTGTCTTGTATCGGGTTGCTTCGTCCACGTTGAGAAGGATCCAGGTTTCCTTGTGCATGAAGAGGTCGACCTGGACCCGGTGGTTGAAGGACGAGGCTGCCGATCCGATCTTCACCTGTGGTCGATTAGGCAGTCTCACGTACTTCCGGCAGACCGAGCAGCTCATCACCGCTTCCTCGGCCAGGGGAAGTATCTCCGAGGACAATCCAGCTCTGAGCAGCATGTTCTTGAAGTCGGTGATGGGGCAGTGATAGAACCGCTCATGTAGGCCAAGAAGTAGTCGTTTCGCAGTGACCGGATCTCGCTGGACAATGTCGCTCTGCAGCCTCTTGTACACCTTCCTGAAGTCGAAAAGGGGTCTCAAGGTCTTTGGTTCTTCCTCGGCTTCCGGTCGAACCGCTTCGAAGTCTTCTTCACCCTGTTCCGCATCGTCTTCTCGTACTGGATCCGCGTCTGGAGGTTGTTGTCGAGGTCGCTGAGAAGACTGAGCGGAGGAAGAAGAAGCATTGGTTCCCCCACCATTTTCTTTTTCGACCGGAACCATAGGCGCCGCAGGCCTGGAAGAGGCTGAGGCGGAACCCGGAACTGCACGGTCCACCTCCATATCGTCACTGCAAAATCCGAAAAGGTGTACATGCCAGTCGGCTTCCTCGACCTTGGCGTGAAGTTGGCTGTGGGAAAGGACCCGCATGTCCTCAAGGTGGTGCACCTCCCAGGACTTGAGCTCGCCACGGATGAGAAGGCGCATGGGTGCACAGGCCGAACTGAGGTAGGGGTCCGGAACCTTCCGCTGCCAAGCGCGTAGCGAAACCAACACGCCAAGGACGTTCAAGATGTCCTGAAAGACGTCCTGGTACACCCGTAGAAGTACGGGATCGGACACCCAGTGGTCGTAGTCTTTCAACGTGCTGGCTTGGAAGATGTCGATGCAGGACTCGATGAGTTGCATCATGGCGGCCTTGAGGTAAAGCTGGGACTCCGGCTTGATCGTGAGCGATGGATGTACTTGAAGTTGAACACGAGAGTAGTCACCGCTCCGAGCCAGAAACTTGAACGGCCATGTAATGTCTTCCAAGTCTGAACGAGCCATGCGGGGAGTTGCCGAGCCAGAGGGTGCCGCTGCATCCGAGGTCGTGGGCGCAGTAGGAGTAGTGGTCGAGGTTCGAGGTGGTGCTTCAGGTCGCGCCCTGGCTTGACGCATGGATGGCTGGCCGTACCGACATTCGCCAGGCACCATTGTGTGCTCGCAGCCTGGTGGTGCCGCTCTGCCCAGTTGACAACGCTCGCAGGTGTAGTAGAGACCGTGGGCCCAGAACAAGGTTCGAGGCCATGGTGGGCAGTGTGAAGCCTTGTCGGCACGCAGCATAGCCCACAGATCCTGGCCCATCAGCTGAGCCATTCGCTTGGGGTAGACGGCCGCAAGCGCCGTGCGACAGCATCCCTTGAAGCGACCTTGAAGTTCACCGTGAGGTAGACCCTTGTGCCCATTGCATCGCTTCAGGGTACGTCGCCACCGTCGATTGCTGAGGAATGCCGTGGTCTTCTTGATAGGACGCTGACACTCGTCCTGAGCACCCAGGATGCACTGGTCCATCCGCTGTATGCGGACTCCCGCATGGTTCATCAGCTTGGCCACAGGACTTTCACGAAGCATCGCTGAGGATTGAGGCTGTTCCAAGGTGAAGCCTCGGTCCTGATTGTGCTGACTCAGCGATATGTCGTGAAGAAACTCCAAAGTCGGAAGTTCAGCACGTCTTTCTTCGTCACGCTTCGCCTTGTCCTTGCCGGAAGAGGCGATGGACCAAGGGGTGCAGCTCGGAGACGCAAACACATGGTCCGGCACAAACGCCCGATGAACTTGCTGTAGTAGAGCTTGATGCGCGGGATAGCCAATGTCCCAGGAGTCCCGGTAGTCGATGGGAAAGCCAACCATGAACTGTGCCAGCAAAAGACACAATGACAAACGTCCCGAACCGGAGCACATCTCCCAGAATTGAAAACGAAGGCCTCTGCCACTGGCCTTCTGCATCCATGCTTTCACGTTCTTGGGAGTGATCGGTCGACGGCCACTCTTGGTGTAAAACTCCTCGGGAATGGCTCGGTAGTAGTGGCGAGCCTGGGCCTTCCTTGCTTCAGGCCAATGGTCTGGGAACTCATCACCGCTATAGCTGGGAAAAGCCTCTGCGTCGAGACCACTCTCATGCAAGTCCGTAGCCATGGCCGCCGGCGTTGGGCACGGAAGTGGTACAGGTCGCAGACGAAATTTGGTGATGCCAACCCAGAGGTTCCCGAGGTCATAGTTGGGCGTCGCCGATGTAGTCCAATCGTCTTCGAGAATTCGGCCAGCTGCGGTCTTTGGCACATAGCGTATCTCCGTGACTCTTTCGCCCGTGAACCTTGTGGAGCTGACAGGACAGTCGATGGCACCATTGGGCGTGAACAGGATCCTTCTGGCTACCTTGTGGTGACGGATCAGGCGGTCGCCATCCTGGGTCCAAAAATCCTGATGTTGACGGTGAAGACACGGTGGACCATCGAGAAACGGCCTAGCCGTATCCCAGATGCACTCGTGACCATCACTTTATTGTGGACCTCTGTGGTGGTAGAGAAAGTCTCTGAACTGGGACTAGCATCTTCCGCTGTTGTTGTAGCCTCCTCTGTGGTAGTAGAGAACGTCTTTGGACTGGAGATGGCATCTTTCGCTGTTGCTGTGGGCGTAGTCTCCTCTGTGGTGGTAGAGAAAGTCTTTGAACTGGGGCTCGCATCTTTCGCTGTTGTTGTGGCCTCCTGTGTTGTAGTAGATGTCGTAGCCTCTTGATGGTAACTCCGCTCATGTTCCCGACATTGCAACAGGAAGCAATGGCGCACGTCGCTCCAGCGTTCTTGGATGGCGGTAGACCAAGTGAACATCTGATGCTCGACGGCCTTCTTCTGATCCTCCTGCATATCCTGGCCTTGGTCGACGGGAAGCAGGTAGTGTCCCGAGTCCGTGAGCAAAATCCGGAGGTACTTCCAGTTGCCTCTGCTACTGCGCAAAACCAGGACTCCATCGCCGTTCTCGAAGTGATTCGTCAGGATCGCTGACGACTGCTTCCTCAGGGCAGGATTGCTCAGGAGAGCGGGGCAAAGTGAGCCCTCCCCGCCGATGACCTCTGCAGAGAAGGTTCCGCTCAAGTCTGCCATCCGAAGAGGTAGTGACACTTCTCCCAAAGTCTGTTCCGGAGTTCCATTGATGCCACTGACGCTGTTGACGCGATCGTGCCGCCACTGAACAGCCTGCTCCTTGTTCTCGGGAAGGCAATGCTCCATCAAGTCTCTGAGCGTCTCGCTTCCAACCAGTCCGCTGGCTGCGCCGGGATCGACCAAAAGTCCCCGACGTTTCTGCCCGAGAACCGTATGGTAGCTCAGAGAGTCGCTGTAGATGCCTGTCGCAAAGGTAAAGTCCAGCGTCTTCGGCAAGGGATTTGACGAAGCTGCTTCGGAGTCCTCTGCTGCGGTTGCCTCCGAAGTTCTCTGCCTGACACCCAAGGGAAGCACAGGCGAGTCGTCGTGGTCCAGCTTGAAGTGCACGACCTTCGTCTTGGGAGGCGTCATAGACGCCCTGCTCTCGCCGAAGCTGCCAACAAGGGTCTTCTCCGTCATGTACCCGTAATATCCCTTGCCGTAGCCTTTGCTTCCCTTGCCTTTGAAGGACCACTTGCCTTTTCCTTTTCCCTTTCCTGAGCCCTTCTTTGACTTTCCTTTCCAGCCACCGGAGCCGAAGGAACCCTTCGGTTTGCCCGTGCCTTTTCCTCCACCATAGCCAGAGTTCGCACCCACGGGGCAGGAGCCGGAAGAGTGCCATCTGGAGCCGCATATCGCGCAGCCGGGGCCTTTGCCCTTTCCTTTCACCGGGTAGTTCTCGTGGTTGTCCGGCGCCTCGGCTGATGGGGCGGTTTCGGATTCCTCCTTGGCCGGCTCCTCCCATGGCTCATTCCAGCCATCGTCCTCGTAGTACTCGTAGCTATCGTCGTAGTAGGTGCCGTCGTAGTAGGGGTCCTCGTAGTACTCATGGTCCTGCCAGTACTCAGCACGATGGCCGGGACTCACTTCTTCAACCCAGGACCAGCCATCATCTGTCCATGAAGAAGAGTCCCAGGCTTCTTCCCCGGGTTGCGCGGGCTCGTTGTCCTCGTAGAAGTTCTCCCCGGATTCATCCTTCTTGGTGATCAAGCGTAGCGCCAGAGCTCGGGCTTCCTGGTAGCGGCGAAGGTCACCTTGGAGCTGCAGCTTGATGTCCTCCACGAACTTGTAGGGCAAGCCGCTGCCCCTGAAAAACAGGTAAAACTTCGCCACGTCGTTCAAGTCCAACCCGGCTCTCGAGACTGCTTCTTCAAGCTTATGTCGAACTCGATGGCGTACTCTTGGAAAGAAAGTTTCCCTCTCTTGAACTCAAAGAAGGATTCGATGCTCTGACTGACCATTTCCTGATCGGAAACTCCAAAGGCATCCTTGAGGCTGTTGCAAAGGGCTTGTATGCCGCTCGGGATGGAGTGCTGGAGCACGATGTTCGGGTTGTTGGGATCCCTGACCTCCTCCACGCTCAAGCGGACGAGGGCATCACTCCCGACGTCGATGCCTCCATCCGGTCTGGCCAGCCGGAGCTGCATGCCCAATCTCTGAGCCTTTCCCTGCAGCCGGCCTGCCACCAAGGGCCCAACCATAGTGTCGTCTCCATCGTAGATCCGGTACCAGGGCTTGAGGCGCTCGAAGTAAAGCCTCAAGGGGTAGTCACTGATGTTGGGGGCCCGACCAGGAGGAACATCTCGCCTGAACTCGTGGAGAGGGATTCCTCCAGCTCCGGGTCCGGAGCTGCTTCCTTGAGCAGCCATCTCTGCTCTCTCGATGGTGCTCAGCTCGTCGTCCAGGATCCCGAGGTGGTAGTCGTCGCGAAGGTAGTCGAGGGACTCGTCGGGGTCCTGATAGAAGTGCAGGGTCTCGCTGCTCTCGAACTCGTGCTTCTCACTGCTCTCAAAAATGAAAAATTGCTGGCCAAAGCCAGAGGAGAAATTGCAGCACTCCAGGCAGCTGCTCTCCTTCACAGAGTAGCCCGCAAAGCGGGGTTCCTCTCTCGAATTTCCTGGGCTGTTGGACACAACGATGTCCTTCTTGATCAAAAACAGCCACTCTATCACGAAGACAAAGAACAGAATCGTTTTCGTGTTAGGGTCGATGACAGCTGCCTCCCGAGGAGGCGCAAGGATCCAAAAGATCCTTCAGCAGCCTATGGCGCAGGAGCTAGGCTCCGCTACCAAACTTGGAATACAGCTGTTTCTTCGACCCAAGCGCGCTGCAGCATTCACGTCTGTTGCCAGTCAGAGCTTAGGGGTTTCCTATACAACTGCACATTCGAAACTTCACTGCTTCATAGGTGCAGTCGTCCATAAACACCGTGAGGCAGTGAAGCATTGACATTGCAGGTCGTTTGCACTTCTTCTCTGGTTTGCTACCATTCCAAAGTTGTCCTTTCTTTCTCCCTCGGTTCCGGATCCGGGGACGCCGTAAGTGGGCTCATGCTTCAAGCCCCATCTCGCCTGAAGAACACTCGGGCTTTGGAGTGTTCTTCCCTGTCTCTCTGCGGTTCCCTAAACCCTAAGCCCTAGACCCTGCTCACCCTAAACCTTAAACTCCTTAAACCCTAAACCTTAACTCCCCTAAACTCTAGACTCTAAACCCCCTAAAGACCAGCTCCGAAGGTTGAGGCCGGAGCTGACCATGTTCAGGGCGATCTGCCGGGATTTCGCGTCCTCGGACCGAGCTTCGAAACTTCGGGAAAAACAAAACAGCCGAGAGAGACATCTCAGGAGGGAGCAAACCGTGCAAATAAGCCAAAACTGATCCTTTGCGGAGGCTCGCTCTTTGTTTTCGTGCTGTTGCTCAGCACACCTTCGACTTAGAAGTGGCCTCGCAAAAAACCGTCGCGGAGAAGCATGGGACCGAACACAGCCAACGTTGCGTATAGGCACCATCAGCATATGGGCTTTAACCTTTTTCGGGGTTAGAGCCGGTCTGCCCCATAAACCCCTGCAGCTGCTGCAAAGTGCACCTATGATGCATCCCGGCTCTCGCGGGCCAAGCTTCATTCAGCTTCTCTGCTTCTCGCTTCTGACGCCGGATCTCCTGGTGTTGAATGAGCGGAATCATGCTGCAGCCACCAGGCATGAATTACAAACCTCACACACTTTAAACCCCCAAGCCCGAAATCCGATAGCCATACCTGCTCAAGCACCCGAGCATTGCAAAGCCTGTCGATAGAACCTTGCATGCCGAATCGCTGCTGCCCCTGTCCTCTTGCAACTGATCCCGCATTTCAGCCTCAGAGCAGACCGCTGCGGGACTCTCCTAGATGATGCTTCTGGTGTTCCATCGGGCTTGGGGCTGATATGTGCTTGCGGGTATAGTGTGTTCAAGGTTCTGTGGTTGCTTTGTGGTTTGGGCCTTTTAGGCTTCTTGGTTGGTGTGTTGGGGGTTCGACCTTGCCGAGTTTAGGGTGCCATTAAAGCATTTTGGCCGCAAGCAGTCCCCCAACACTGGATCATGGACTACAGAATCGCTTTGGGATGAGAGGGCCAAAAATTGAATTCGACAAGTTGCAAGGGAGAAAACTTGATTACTTGCAGAGCAGAAAAGGAAACGATGTAAAACAACGGCTCTCGTGAAAGGCATCAGCACCCTTCTGGGTGACGAACTTCGCTCCGTTCCCGCTTGCAGTCCTGACTCAAGTGGCAGTTGGGCGTGTTCCATGTGAGGCAAGGAGCATTTATGGCTCTGTCTTGCTTGGCGTTGTTGGGAAAATATATACTCTGAGGGGATGTGATACCTTGAATACCACTGGTAACAGCCTCAGCCCTACACCCTGCATTGTCTGTTCTGGTCGCCACATGTTCTTATTCTTGGACCTCTCACCCCACCATGCAGGGGCCTTCGTGTAGCTCCGCCATTGGAGCAAGCAAACGGACAGAGTGGCACCGGTCATTTGGCCTAGGCATGGGAGGGTTAAGAGTTCGGTTTAGGGCCCAGGGTTGGGTGGGGCTTTGTTCACCCTGCGAAAAGGCCCCTCGTGATCACTGTTTCGCTTTGGGTCTGTTTCGCGCCCTGTTCAGATCCTCACGATTTCGGGTCTAGGGCAAAAGGAAGCAAATATTTTAAAAAGGCAAATAACAACCTGACCGGCCATACAGGGTTATTTTCACGACCTGGATTAGGGGGTTTAGGGCCGAAGGAACACCAGAATTTTTCGGAGAGACAGAAAGACAGAGACACAGAAGTAACTGGAAAGAAAGGGAGGGTGACAGAGAGAGAGGCAGAGAAGGCGACAAAACGAGAGACGAAGGGAAACCAAGCGGGACGACGGAAAGCAGAGGTGAGAGAAATAAGAGAAAGAGAAACAAAGCGACTGACAGACAGAGTCACAGAGAGACCGGGAGTCACAGAGACAGAGGAAGAAAAGGACGAGGGCAGGGAAGCGGAGAAGAAAGCAGGAAAAGGGCAGGGCAAAGGAAGCGAGAGAAAGAAACGAAGGGCACTGGAAAGGACTGGAAGGGCAAGGAAGGGAAGGGAAAAATGGAGAGTTCGGGGAGAGGAGGGGAAGGGAAATGCAGAAAGAAAGGACAAAACGTGATCGTGGAGAGGCCGTCGGCCAAAAGCCACCGAGCCGCGAGCCTCCGAAGGGCAGGAGGCCCTTCTCAAGGGCACAAGGCCGAAGCGAGAACAAGAAGCAAACCGCTCGAAAGAGACTAGAGCATGTGAGAACAAGGAGCGAACCGCTCGAGGTTATTCGAGAATTTGAGACAGTACACAAAAACCTACGGATTTGGCTTCAGGGATTATGTAGGGGTCAGGGTGCTAGGGTGCAGGGTATGCGGCTTTCAACAACAATAAGGAGCCAGAACTTGGATCCAAGCTAAGGGTGTGGGGCACCGCGTGCCGATCTGAACTTCGAAAACGAATGTCACGATCGAGCACTTGGAATGTGAGCCAGCATAAGTCAGAAGTCCTAAACCGGCAGCACTTTCCTAAACCTGATGCCCTGAACATCCCTAAACCCTAAAACCGCCAAAACCCTAACCCTCGCCCCCAACCCTATAAATATGTAAAGCCAACACCGCACAACATCTTCTCGGCCATGGACTGAGCGTCCCCTTCACCATCTTCTCTCTGGCCAGCGCCTCTGAGCCCAGAAGCCACACTTGAAACACCGGGCTTTTTGGGGTATAGGCCGATGCAGTAGAACATGGCTTTAGCATGGCTTGCTCGGATTCCCGGTGCTTTAGCCGGAAGCCACTTTAGGTGGTGGAGTTTCAGCGTTCGAGGTTTAGGGTTTGGGGTCCTGAGGCCGAATGCAGGGTTTTGGGCTGTACTTTTCCGACCCTGCCGCAAAAGACCAGCACAAATGCAACGTCTACTGGAATCCGGCACTCTTTGCATTGAGAAAATACTCAACAGAAGTCCTCACAGGCCCAACAGACTCGGAACATCCTTTGGTCCCAGATAGATGATGAATTTCTAGATTAAGGTCCTGTTTGCCCTATTTCGGCACATGCTGAAAATAAAACCCTCAACGTGACTCCAGCTTGGAAAGCTGCCCGAGTTGCAAGTCCCCTACCCAGTTCCCTCGAGGGTTTTCCTTCGACAAACCCCCTATACGGACACCCCAGAGATTTGTGGCCGAAATTTATCGACGAGGCTTCTGAGAGACTTCAAGGCCCGGGTGGTGAGCCTTGCATTCAATTGCAAAGTTTGGCTCTTATCGCTGAAACCCTGAGTATCCCGAATTCAGTTCGGAACCTAAACGACCCAATTAAACGCCCTGAATAGCCGCAGTAAGAAACAGAAACCCATAAGGTTTCCAATGCCTCCATGTCCTTCTGCTTCTTGTGCATAACTCGGATGTCCTTCGTCAGAGTCTATTGGAACTAAGCCTTCGGGCTTGAGTATTTTCTGGTGGATGTGTTTGGCGGTTTGTCGTTGAAAGGTTGAAGGGTTGGGTCTCACGTTTCGGGCTCGAAGGGTTAGAGCTTACGCGTTAGGAGTTCGTGCTTCACTGCTGGAAGGGAACCTGACGGATTGCTATGGGGCCTGTTTCTCTCGGAACTCATACTGGGCATCCTAACCATTTGCACAACCCCTTAGTGCCTCAGGCGGCTCCACGCAAAAACCCTATGCAAGCCATGAGCGAAGGAGGTGACGCAAAACGGTTCTTGCTAAAGAGGATCATGTACAGTGTATGTTGTATACTATATACTAGACTAGATAAATGATAAATTACATTATAGATTCTATATGAGATATTATGTAGGAGCTTCAAATCAAATCCCCCGGGCCCTCCTTCTCATAGCTGCTCGCGAGCTCCTCCTGGCAAGAAACAGGTGCTCTACAGCCAATGGTAGCCACACTTTGCTTTGGGCTTCCGGCTTGGGGTCCCAGAGCCCAGGGCCTTAATAAAGGCCCGGCATCCTGAGCTCTGAGACTCTCCGAGAGATCTCCAAAGCCTAAAAGGCCAAGAGAACAGGAAACGCTCTGATAGGGAGCCACGGTGTGGCCTTTCGACGAAGAAGATGCTCTTCCTGCCGCGGACAGTTTCAGGGGAGCTGCTCGAATCGGGCACCGATGAAAGTACAACTTGCGAACAAAGACAACACCGGAACCCTGAACCCTAGCTCCAAGCCCTAAATTCAATACCATGGAACCCCTATCGAACGCATAACCTAGAAAACCAAAGGGACTCGTACATGCCTATGCTCAGCTCTTATGGGTGGCCTCCACAAAACCCAAACCATGTAAGCCCTCAGCTCTCAACCCTGAATTTCGACTCTCAACCTTCAGAACTAAGGAACCCTTCATACACCTAACAGATGCCAGGCCTTCGCATCGGCCTTCCACGCTGTGAAGACCACAGACAGCAACTCCGCACGCTGACGGCCTGTGCCACTCTTAGGTCTTAGGGCTTGGACCACCTACCTGAACACTCCAAAACCCAGCTTTTCTGGCTTCAGTCCCTGCAAGAAAGGCTATCAATATGACGTTTTTTGTCGGTTTCCAAGGTCTTTCATGCACTTTGGGCTGAGGGTGTTAGCTTTCGGGACCTCGTCTTTCGGTTTTGGGGCTCAGGCTGTGGAGGTTCAACACTCTTGATGTCGAGATTGAGCTGACTGGGTCGCATGCTCTTTTCGATACGTTTACCAGCACACTTAAGCTCACTAAGCTTAAGGAGCTTCTTTTGAACTAAGGCCCTACTCTCAGGGTATATATTCGGGCTTCCACTCTCTCAAACTCCCTCATCCCCTATACAGCCCGCAGAATCACAGCCCTTGAGCAAAGGCATGGCTTCACCTGCTTTCCCCCAAGACTCCCAAAGCCCTAATACACCCGAGTGCTTACACCCGAAGTCTTACCGAGCCAAGGTCTCTCTTCACCCGATTTTTTCTCGAAACATTGGCCTGCGAAGGCCAGGAAGATCTTGTCCTGTTTGGTATTGCGGGGCTTAACATATAATAGGAGCCTCACAGACTAGAATGGGGTTGGGTACATACTCTACTCATGTAGGACTGTTTGCAGGGAAGACTCCCGGAAACAAAAGAGCCCGGGGTGCTACGCGGGGTCCTAGAGGCATTGCAGAAGGAGGTTGGGGCGCTCTGATCGAGGATGCCCTGGACAGACGCAGGGAACCGCTTGTGATGAAGATTCAGCTTTCGGGTGGAAGGTGTGGCCTACGAGCACAAAGCCCCGCAAGACAGGTCAGGGGAGAAGCTAACAGCGAAACTTTTGAACAATTTCTGTCACGGCAGGAATCATGGTCCTTCGTGCGATTGATCATCTCATTCTTCTGCTTGTCCATCTGCCTGTGTAGTGTGCGGCGAGGAGCTTCATCTTCAAGAAAATGGGTCTTCTACGCGCCGAGATACGAAACTACCTGCATGGCAAGCAGGTAGTGGTAAACACATAAATACGTATATGCATACAAGCACACCCTTTGTTCTACATACATATGTATATATATATACACACATGTCATGGGTGCGTGTGACTCAGACCTTAGATGTCAGGGGCTTCGCATCTGGTTTAAACTTCTGAGGTAGGACGGAGGTGAGGATTTCGCACTCAGGCATTACAGGCGTCGGCCTTGGACAGCAAAACAGGCTATGACACATGCGACTTCAAGATTAGCGTGGGAGATTGAGTCAGGCCGTAACTCGAAAGTAAGATGAAGCACGTAGATTTTCAACAGAGGGCATGGTTGTACAGCATATACCGGAATCTCTGGGAGCAAGGGTCTTCTGGTCGTAGATTTATCCGACGAGGCGTTTGGAACTCCGAGCCCAAGCCGTCTCCTGCAAAGCAGGAGATGCTGTGGGCTCACTCAGGCCCTCCACGAGAATCGAAAGAGTCCCACATTGAATACCACTGACCCTTCTGAAGGGCTTCGGGCTTAGGGCTTAGGGCGTCTGGCTTTGGGTTTCGGGTTCGGGTTAGGGTTCAGAGGACCTGCCGTGCAGCCGAAGAAAGCCTGAATCATAAATCACTCAAATCCCATAATCCGCTGCCTGAGCTTTCCCGTCAGCTGCTCCACCGCCTGGTTCTGCTGCCGCTCCGCAATGGCTGCCTTTGAAGGTGCAAGCATTTCCTTGAATGGGCTTGGGGTTTAGAGTCTAGGCCTCGGGCTGTCGTAGTTGCTAACAGGCTACCGGAATCTGAAAATTCCACAAGTAAGTACAGTAACATGCCATTCCTGCCCTTCAGCCTTTCGGTTTCGCTTGGGCATTCCCAGACCCCTTTCCCCAGCTCGATACGTCCCAGCCACAAGCTTCATTGGAGTCAGGCTCGAGTTGTAGTGGAGCAGCTGCCGTCAGATGTGATAGTGTAGCTGACAAACTGCTACAAGTCTACTAGTACCTTCAGGGTTCTTGGCTCGGGGCTCTACTGTGCACCACCCCACCGTTCGAATCTGACACGCTTCCACTCTGAGCGCCTCCCAAACCAAGCGCCAGTTGTTCACCTCGGTCGCTCCGAGTGCTTCTCTCTTAGGCGCCTTATTGAGTTCAGCCTTGCCTGGGGATTGCCGGGCTTCGGGCTTCTAGGGCTCTAGGGTGTTGGGCTTCTGGTCTTTGAGTTTAGAGGAGCCTGGCTCTGGCTGTGGGACGACGAGCTTGGAAGTGTTTGGGTTCTTTAAGCTCCGTGTCCACGCCTATGTGTTCAACAGCGCAGATAGCCTTTCTATCTGTAGTCTTTGAGGAAAGCCTGGTTGGAGAAAACCTTCAGGATCCAGCAATGGCAATTGTTGATTGGCTTGTAAGTAGCTGGAAATAGTGTCTCATCCCCCCGCTGAAACCTAACTTCGACACAACACCTCAACCAAAAGCAGTCCAACTCCTCGAGCCACCCCCTGCATACTGAAGCCCCTCTGTATGCCTTTGCCAGTTTCCCGTCCACCCCAAATGAGGAGCAGGCGCAGAGATGGAGAAGGGAGCGATTTCCTGTCGTGTCGGCTCAAGTATGAAACAACAGAGACGTCAGAGCTTTAGAGGCATCGGGCTGCGGGGTTCAAGGCGTCCTTCGTGATGAACTAAAGCAGTTCGCATTCAGGGCTCGTGGGTGGAAAACTTCAACGAATCCACAGACGTCAAAATGAACGCCTTGTGCCCTACTGTGATATCAAAAGGGCCAGGAACCATGAGTAGTTCTCCCTTCTGTTCCTAGAAAGCAATGGCCCCCGGCTGTCACAAAATGTGTATGTGCAACTGCCCCCAAATCCTGGCCTGTTGAGTTGAACTGCGATGCCATCAAGCCTTTCATCTTCTGCATCCTCTCCTTGATTGACTTTGTGGATTCGGGCTCAAGGTTGAAATGGCTTGCACAGCACGAGTTTGAAGTGTGATATGGCTCAGGGCATTCGTGTTGTAGCTTTCAGCTGTTGGATCATGGAGGCCGTGCCGGTGTGCAGAAGCAAGATGGCTCTGCAAGACATCACCCTAAAGGTGGGGAGTGATCGTGCCACAGCTTTTGCTCGGACGCCTACAGCAAATTCGGTCGTCGAGTATGAATAAGCCACGGCATCCACGCCTAGTTTGGAACGACATTTTTTACCGGAGCCACCCGAAACATGCAAAGTGCTGTGGAAGACCTGCAACGCCATTGAACCGAAACCTCTCCTTCACTAAGATGGATCGATCCTAACCTGCAGATTCCAACTTAAAGTCGAAGTGTCGGCTTCAGATCGCTTCATCTTCTCCACCTGTGGCTGAATGTGCCCTGAGGGCTTTAGTTGTAGACTGGAGAGGCTGGTTCTCGGCATGGGTCTAGGGTTTGTCTGCAAAGAGACTGAAGCTCTGCTGTGAAATTAATTTGCCTGAGGTTGCAGCGGGAATACGACAAGCTTGATTCGGAGAATATTGCTTGGAAACTCCACTGAAAAAGGAAGAAGGCCAAGGCCCGTAAGGCACCTGCTGTACTCAGGAACGACGCACATCAAGGGTTCGGAGCAAGGGAGGATTTGGCAAAAGTCAAAAAGAAAAGCATGCACGCTCAAGTGCCCGGCACCCTGCCTGGTCGCGATGCTGGATTCTCTCCGCGTGCTGCTGCTGCTCCAAGAGGTGTTGCCTGCACATCGATGATGTAGCTCCACATATCCTACCACCGAGTTCGCAAGTGGTTGGTTCGATTGGCGGATACAGTCAAGGCTTCGATTGCTTCAGCATACTTCGTTTGGTAGTGACATCGTTGGTTCCCGAACTGAGTGTGTGAGAATCCGCTTCAGTACTGCATGTCACAGGGTGATGCAAATCGACGGAGTTGCACAGCTCATTTCAGATGCTATCCGATGCCTCTGCACTACTGCGGCTCAACGTGGCCACGCCCACAAGTTCATGTGGATGCGCTGATCACTGAGGCTGTACCGTTGCCCGGGCCATGTAACCAAAGTTGCGTGTCGTCTAGTATAGCTTTTTTGTGAGCTGGCGAATGGCGAACATGAGCTATGACTGCTCATTGCTAATTAGTTAAGTGTTAGGCCTGTGCAAGCACCATCAATGTCGAAGTACTGCTGTTGCACTCAGCTATGCTTTTTCGACTGTCCAGTCCATCTTTTCGGAAGCTCTGCCAAGGAAACGGCGTCAAGCTGGGACAGCGCGATGTGCCAAGTGCTGCCCGCAGCTCTTGCGGCAAAGGAACCTTTCAATAGCTTATATTGATAAAATGTGTGACATGCTACCTGCACGATGGTTTCAGGCAAGCATGCTAGGGTGCCAGTGCCAGAATCACGCACCGCCAAGCACAGGCTGCTTCAGACCGCCACTGACTTGCTTGAACGCACCAAGGATCTTGTCATAGCGAGCTGGTGTCACCATGTTGCGCACTGAGTAGTTGTGTGGAAAGCATCCTGGTTGGCTGAGCCTAACGATCATCTCATCCACCGCTATGCTCATCGTCCAAAGCTCTTGCAGCATCTGCTTCGTCAACCTCTGCCGATGCCCAATCCGTAGGCTTTCCTCTAAACTCCCAAGACGATCGGCAGTCTGTTTGACAGCATCCACAGCCATCTTGGTCCCCTGCCACATGGCCTGCTGTTGCTGCATCTCGACCTTCACAAGCCCCGCCGCTTCGGCCATAGTGAGCTTCTCGCTGCTGCTCTGAGAACACCGGCAAGCCCAGAACAACAAAGTCCCACCCAACACCACTCCAGCTCCTGACCATACACGAGTAGACATGGCGTCGTCAAACATGCAAGGTCTGCAGCTCTCCATCCACTCAGCCCACATCCTGAAAGATGCAAGAAGGCCTGCTCCGGAAACAAGGAGAATCAGGCCAGAAGCAAGGCTCGCAATGAACAATTCCCAGGAATGCGTCTGCGAGTCCTGGAAAGCCTCACCGCATTCTGCAGATGCGCCGTCGAATGGGCTTGTAATGATGCAGGTGACAATCTTCGCAAAGTACCTACTTTACTTGTCTTGGACTACAGCCAGCTGTCAAACAGCCGCTTCTGGTGCAGGGGAAGAGAAAGCTTCCAATTCTAACTGGATGGACGGACCCTGGATGTCCTGCAACTCATCTTGGCATTCCTTCTTCGTCTGTTGGTCGTAGTCGTCTTCGGTCAGCAGTTCGATCAAGGTGTGTGCCATGGCTTTGATATTGTCCCGGAGGCTCTGGACCTTGAATACGGATACTTGCTGGTAGCGAAGCATAGGTCATCCAGTTGTACCCGTACTTCCCAATTGGCACAGGACGCAAGCTGGTGAATCTTCTGCATGGCGGTGCCTGTCCACAGCTCGGGATTGTTCAACCGCTGCGTCGCATCGGAAAGGTATTGGTGCTGCATTTCCTCCCCAAAGTTCATCGCCAAGAACGGATCCCCCATGGAGGCGTGCATGCTGTCAGGTCTCGTCCCGGTCACGACCGAAAACTCCGAGGATACTTCTGTCACGTCCGGCGTTGCCATGGCGAACTGCGCGAAGAAGGGCGCGGCTGCGTACTACGAACCAAGGCTTGACAAATTACCCCACACATGCCGCAAGCAACTTGTGAGATCAAACTCGACTCCAGGCTACCCGACCCCTGAACCGGACCCGACCAATGAATCCTTTCAAACGCACCAATGAATCGGCGAAAGTGATTTCATATGAGTCGACACTAAGAACGTCCACAGAGCCGCGAGTGAAGAGCTGCGCCCTAAGTCCAGCATGATCAGCTTGGCTGGTATGTAACCGACGGACAACGGGCCTCCATCTTACTGCCGTATGTCCTGACCGGATAAACACACCCTGAGTACCCTAACTGCCCGTATTTCTCATTGAGACCTCAGTCAGACAATAGCTGCTTTACTCTGGTAGCTACACACACCTCTATATAGACTGTCGCCGCATCTTTCTGTCTCGAGAATCCGCGTGTGGAACGGCATCAAGCTGGGCCAGCAAGCTGTGCCAAGCGCTGTCCACAGCTGCTGTGGCAAAGGAACCTTTCGATAGCTAGCTGAGCTTTCAAAGTGTTTTCTTTCAGGCGTACATCAACATCTGTTCTTTGCCAAAGTGGCAAGCTAGGCACCTCCTGCCGCAGACTGCTTCACGTTGTCGGTGACTTGCTTGAACGCACCGAGGATCTTGTCATAGCGAGCTGGTGTCACCATGTTGCGCACTGAGTAGTTGTGTGGGAAGCATTCGCGTTGACTCATCCAAACAATCATCTCATCCACCGCCATACTCATTGTCCACAGCCTTACTCTCCGAACGACCCAAGGGAACACTGCTCCTGCGTCAAGACAATCTTACATTCTGAGGATAAGAACACCACAATCGAAGGATGCAGCAAAAACCCAGTCCCCGACCCCCCCCCCCCCNCTGCGGAAGCTCCAACTCCCGGCCCCCACGCATCTAAACATCGATTTTTCATCATATAACTAAGCAGCTCTTGCAGCATCTGCCTCGTCAATCTCTGTCGATGTTCAGTTCGTCGGCTCTCGGCCGAGCTTTCGAGGCGATCCGCCGTGTCTCTGACAGCATCCACAGCCATTTGGGTACCTTACGAAGTTCCCAGGACCAATAAAGCTAATGTTGCATGTAATCGCATCATAAGTTGGACTGCAATGTATCTCTACCTGTGTATATGTATACCCGCGTGTGCAAACTTCAAAGATTGAAGGGCAACTGCCAAGGTGCCCTGCCACATGGACTGGAGCTGCTGCATCTCGACTTTCACAAGGGACTCTGCTTTGGCCATCACGTTCTTTTGCTTGCTGCTTTGAGCATGCCAGTAAGCCGACAGAACCGCCCTTCCGCATAGGAGGATTGCTGCTGAAGAACCACCAACGAGTAAACTCAGCAGCCATCCTGCTCTGAGCCGCAGCCCGCCCTCCTTATTCCTCATCAGTTTGTAGTGCATGTTTCCGTTTAGGTCGCGGTAGACGGGCTTGTACCACTGCCGCAAGATGTCGGTTTTTTCCATGCGCTTTGGTCGGAACAGTGTCAACCAGACAAGCCGAAGGATATATGCAGGCACCATGGCGCCTACCACAGCAGACATTGCACCAAGAGCTGACTTCCAGGAGTCTTTCTGAGAGTCTTGGAAGAGACTCACCACACGCTGGAAATGAATCTCCGAATGAGCCTTGTAGTCCTCTTGCTGCGTTACGAAGATGCTCTGGATCTTCTCGATGGCATCCTTCTGTGGGGCGGCCATATTTTCGAGACTTAGGAATTACGAGAGCTGGAAGGCTTCTGCAATGCTGCAAGCGCACTCCGCTAAAGTTGGAGGCTCAACCTCGAAATGCAGTCAGAGATGCGGCAAGTGTGAAGAGGAGCTACTAAACCCGACTGTTGCACACGACTAGAACAGACGGTGGGTGCTGCTTACGCTTGGTTAGACTCTGGCCGTCCTTCAACTCATCCTGGCACTCCTGACGCATCTTCTGATCGTAGTCCCGAGCTGCCAGCAATTCTACCAGGATGTGCGCCATCGCCATGATGTTTCCTCGGAGGCTTCGTAACTTCTGCACTGCGACCTCTTGGTATTTGTGGCTCAGCTCATCGAGCTTCACTCGCACTTCCGGGTCTGCGTTGGAGGAAAGCTGGCGAATCTCAGCTGCAGCGGCGCTTTCCCAAAGCTCAGGGTTCTTCAGCCGTTGCATCGCATCGGAGAGGTACTGGCTCTGCATCTCTTCTCCCAGGTTCATGGCCAGGAAAGGATCCGGTAGCCACTCTTTCACAGACTCAGACTGGGGGCCCTGGAGCCCCTGGGGCCCCGGCCCCGCCTCTGTCACCAGCGAAAACTCCGAGAAGACTTCATGATCGAATGGCTCAGACCCAGCCATTGCCTTGGGGAAGCTCCGACGAAGCGGGATGGGACTGCGAGCCGAGAGATGCCTTTGGCATTGCCAAGAAAGCTTGACATCCCACCGTCTATAGGCACGAAAAAGGCCCTCCCTGGGCTCTTCAAGTCCATCTGCCAAATACAAGGCTCCATTTTATGTTTTTGACAGTTACCTGAGCCGGTTCAAAGAGGGCAGACCTACCTGTACTGGAAAAACCAGTCTGCAGGGTCCACATGGAGTAAAGCCTTCATTCAAATCGGCACCACATGAGTCTGCGCCGGGTGGGGCGGGAGGGGGGGGGGGAAATCTTCTTTGCCAGGGTACAAGAAAAGCTATTTTCAAACAAGCGCAACAAACACACTGTGCTGAAAGCTACCTGTCTTGGATCACGTATCGCCTCCAGTTGATGACCCACTTCGCGAAGGCGTCGCTCAACACTTCCTGGCATCAATAAATTTTTCGGACTTCCGACATTTTGGGCTGAATATCTGAATATCGTGCTTCGCTGTTTCGCCTCCACAAGAGGGCTTCGTGTCCATGCGGAACAGCATGGCACAATTCAAGGTTCTGCAGTGACGTGAAACATACGCTTAAGTGTTTGAAGGTGATTGCCACGTTAGAAAAAAGCACGAGCAATGTGCTTCTCCCGAAGCAAGGGACCAGTGAGCCTACCTGGTCTAGTAAAGCCCCCGATTACACGGAGCCCTGGATCAGGTGGCCACTGTTTCTAAGTAGCCCCATGTACAACCCTCCTTATGCAACTGCTGTCTGTCAACACCTCCAATCCGATAAACACAAGCACAGACACACAGCTAATCTGCTTCAGCTCCAACGCAAGGTCTTATCAAGCCAGCCCTCTGGAGCTTCCAACGTAGGTTTGGCCGTTTGGGCCCGTTTGGGGTCTTCGTCCAAAATGTCGGTGCCTTCTTGTCTTTGGCGAGGAGGTTCTGTGCGACCAGATGGCGCACTCGCTCGCCTTTTGCACGTGCCTCCTCGGGAAATGTTGCGGAGATATCGAATGTTGCATTGTTCGAACTCTTCCGATCTTTTCGAGAGTTCACTTGACATACCCTTCGGGATGAAATTAAAGGAGAGGCTAGCAGATCAACGGTTCGGACACGTCGACTTTCATCGGCCTGATCATAAACTTGATCGCCTATAAACACTTCGACTGGGGCTTCTTTGCAGATTGTAGTATGTTGTAGGCAAGCACGACGTAAGGGAATATTCCTAATCCCTCATTTTTCGGACTCTTCTCTTGCTTGTAGAGAGACTATCATCTCCCGGCCAGGGAAGGCCGAAGTATGTACCAGGCATGATACGTTTCTCCCAGAAGCCCCAAACCCCTATTCCTGAAAGCCCGTAGTGCTACAAGCCCTACACATTCCTACAGTGCTAGCTGGCAATCGGAGAAAGATGAGCGGCGCTCGTATCCCCCAAAGTTTGCGTCTCCATTATGTCGGTGATAAAACTGCTAAATGGCTCACAGCCGAGGTCCTTCTTCAAGCTGTCAATGTGGTTCTTCGTGTCTCTCATGTCCTTCTCCAACTTCCTGGCCACGGAAGGTACGGTTTGGGACGTAAGGTGAGGCACGCCCACACGAAGTCTCCACTATTCAGACGGGCTTGACGCGTTTGCAGGTCGAATTTGGAGGCATATCCACCTGATAACTGCCTGGTGAACTTTGAGCAGAGAAACGCAACAAATTTCGTGCTGCGCAGGCTTGAAGACCTGGGGGTCTGGGGCCGGTCTAGGGTATACGATGTAGTGAAAGGGTTTGATGTAGCTTCGGGCGCACAGGGCTTCGGAGGGCTTTTGCCTCTAGTGTTTAGGGTGTTGCATCGGCCGACGAAACATGGGCCGTGCATCCGCCCTCCTGTGGTCAAGAAACGAGACGATCCTTCGACGGAAGTTCTCACGCCCCTTGCGCCGCTGTATTGGGCTGTAAGCGTCAGAATAGGGCTTGGGAGTATCCTACATGTATTCGCATCGGGATTCTGAGGGGATGTTCTTCTGAACCTCGCGGACAGAGAACCCCGACGCAACGCTCCTAGCAGCCTCAAGCCCTAGGCTCGCTTAGGCCCCGACCTTCCATTGTCAAACAGGCTCTTCGACGGTATATACGGTTTCGGGCTTATAGGCTTTAGGGCTCCGGGCTTTGGGGTGCAGGAGTCCTGTGGAGGAGCTCGTTTTTGGTGAAGTCTTTCCACTCCGAAACGATGAGGCCAAGGTTGTCATTCATGACCTGGCAGTGAAGGGTTCAGGGTTATAGGCTTTAGGGCTAGGGATTACGGCTCAGGGTAGGATATGTTAGGGCTTATGAAAGGCATCCAAGACCTCAACTCCCAGATAAAGTTCCAAGAGAAACAAACAACATGGAAGAGCCTTACGGGGCTCTGACGTACACGTATACTTCTACAAATGAACAGACACGGTATCACGAAAGAAACTCCAGCAGCTCAACGAAGATGGAGGACAACACCTGCAAAGCCCTTGTTCGCACAAAAGCCTACTGAAGCACCATAAACACCAAAGTCGCGCCTTGCGGAACATGTTGAGGCCCGCTACCTCGGCCGCCTTGTCAGCCTTCTCCACCTGTGCTGAGGACCCCAGGATGGGAGTGGGTTTTAAGCGTTTCAGAATTCAGGCTGCCTTTCGGAAACTCCGAGAACAGAATAAGGCAGGTTCCATTGCTTGGGGCTCGAAACGAGACGTGGGCCCACTCTTTTCGGATGTTGATGGCTCATTCCAACGCTTAGCTTCGAAGAGATGCTGCTAGAGGCTTCTGGCTCGCGTTTCAGTTGCTAGGGTTTGAAATAGTTTGAAACGAAGGAATCTACGAGAACTTGTAAAGAACTCAGCCGCCAGACTAGTGAGCTTTCGCAAGATCACGACCCAAACGCAGAAACTCACCCAGGCTTATCTCGAAAACCCTCAAGTAATCCCTCTGGTCTGCAAGGCATTCAGCCGACCTCCAGGCGGCGGATGCGGGCCATGTCCTGTCCGAGATCTTCATAGGGACTACCAATAGGATGTAGGGAGTTTAGGGTGAGCTTCGGGGGATGTGTTGCAAGCCGGCACTCCGTGCCGGGTAAGCTCAGACCAAACCTGGATGACAAAGCCACTGCGAAGCTCTCAGTATCAAAGTCTATGGAGCTTGTACTCCTACACTTTCAACCTGTCAACAAAACCGCGAAGCCCTGAGCTCTCAACGAGCTGCATGCATCTCCTGCTCGTACTTCTTCTTGGCCTCCTCCTCCTTCCGGCTGCTTTGCCTTTGCGACGAAAGGCTATGAGTAATCCTGAGGTAAAAGGAATTATCGCCGTTTGGGCAAGTCTCCATTAAACCACCGCACTTCTCTGACTCTGCCCATGTTTAAAGTCTTGGCAAGCTTCCTGATCACCTCCCCACTGCTGCATACTTCTGCGCCAAGGCCAAGTTGCACAATGAAGCGCTTTCTGTTGTTTCAAAAACTTTTCCAATGATCGAAGGCCTCATGAAATGAAGCGGACAATGTTTGCCGAAGGTTTAGGCTTGTGCTGGCCGCATTTCCGGACGCCGATCGCAAATGCCATATCCCAAAAAGTCACATAGTCGCTGATTCCCAAACTCGAAACTCCAGAACTAGCAACCTTCGTTTCGACCCTCATCCTGAACCCGAGGCCAAACCCGTAGCTTCGAAAACCGATATGTTCTAGGGTTCCTGAACATGATTTCCTTGTAACGACCAGCTTAAGT
The DNA here is from genome assembly GCA_003297005.1 of Symbiodinium sp. clade A Y106. Classification (NCBI taxonomy): domain Eukaryota; class Dinophyceae; order Suessiales; family Symbiodiniaceae; genus Symbiodinium; species Symbiodinium sp. clade A. The sequence continues at coordinate 60,247 of BGNK01002446.1, forward strand.
GCAGGTGAGTTAAGTTGTTTCGTCTACAGGGCAAAGCCTCAAGCCCTGAACCCGTCGCAGCACCTTATAGTACTCTTGATAATACTTTTATAGTACCCTTATCGTAGCCCCCCCCTGCAGAAGTCCCAGCGGCGTTTGGTGCGTCCAGACCCGCCAAGATGAGATGCTCATCTTTAGCAGGCTGTCGCAATGAGCCTTCGACCTCTTGGGGTATTGCTTTTTAAAGGGTTCTGCTAGGGCTTTCCATTAGGGTTTAGGGCTTGGGCTTAGTGGTGATGACTTAAGTAGGGTTTTAGAAGCGGCCATGCAGGTATTTTACAAGCCTTGTTGTTGGCTTTGGGTTCATTGGAGGTGTCTGGTGTTTCTGTTCTGTTGATTTGGGCGGACTTTGGTTTCAGGACGAAGGGACAGACTTGGCTGGACGCGACAAAGCTTCTTGTTAGGGCTTTAGCTAGTGATTGTATCTGGGGTCTGCGGTTTGGTTCCCTGCATTTAAGGGTTTGGGGTGTTGTGTTTGCGGGTTCGGGTTACCCCGAAAGCCATCGCAAAGCCCGGAAAGCGCCGCAGTAGGAACTGCTGCCCGTCTCGAAGGGATTGCTCGTCAAATCCCTCAAAACCCGAAGCCCAAGGACAAAAACTCTGAAAACCATGACCCTCACCCCGAAGTACCAATGCTGGCTCCGCTCCTCAACCGTAAACCACCGAAACCCCTGAGCCGAAGTTGAGCCTGTGCAACGCTTGACGGACTCCAGGTCTACTGCTCACTCCAACATCCCCGATGGCCTTAACGGGATGTTTGTGTCATGTGCTGTCCTGCTTCAGACTCATCTAACCCCTGCACTACCCTCAACAGCCCCAGCAGCAAAAGCTGACCGGCCAACCCCAATGCATGGGCCATACCTTGAAAAAACAGGTCTAAATCCAGATGTACCTGTAGATGTAAAGCCATACATGTTAATTCAAAAAGCCTCCATGACAGATAGATAGATGGATAGATACACAGATAATACATGACATACAGAGAGAGAGACATACATATATATAATGTAATATAAGGACCTCGAAGGATTAGTGCTGCCAACGGTTCTCCCCTACATTAGCTCTGTGCCCTCCGAGCGCCGAGCATGCGCCCAGCGATCTCCAATGCTGCCTGATCATGCAGCTCCAGGAAGCTAACAAATCGAAAAAACTCCGGAATCTGCGCATGCATACATGCATACATACATAAACACATACATACATTCATTCATTCATGCGTGCATACACCCATGCATACATACATCCATGCATGCATGCATGCATACATACATAGGTATATATATATATACATATGTGTATATATATATATATACATGCATATCAGGGACATTGTGAGAGCTTTCCATTGTATTGTATATTTCTGTATTTCTGTTGTAGGGGCCTTAGCACTTTGACCTTGCCTGCTTTATTCGATGCCATGCAGTGTCAGAGGTCTTTTGTGTAGGCACCCAACATTGGGCTTCGGGTCTGCGGTATACCTGCAAAATACGGGACCTTAAACCTCTCGTGATCATGCAAACCCTCCTCGAAATACTGGATGTGTCTGAAGGGTTGTTGCTGCAAACAGATTAAGCAACCCATGCCAGAAACCGTATGAGTTAGCATGCCACATGGGTAACATAGCGGGGGGGCCTTAATATTTCGAGAGACCCTGAGGTGACTACATTGAAGAACCCTAAGGAAGAGTAATGGTAATCAGGTAGGCTCCGATCTTAGGTATTAAGTCTTGGTCCCTTGGTTTCACAGAACCCAAGACTTTTAACAGCTAAGCACCCCTGAGCCCAGAGCGCTCCTGAAAACGGTGGGATTATATAATAGGGGTTGTGGTTTATGGCTTATAGGGCTTTTGTTTTGGGGTCAGGTTGTACTTTGATGGCTTAGGCTTAGGGTTGAGGAAATTCTGAGAACGATGAGTTTTGCACTCCCACCTTGGTCCCCACTTCCTTGTGGCTGCGCTTCAGCCGTGCAAGCTCCTCGTCGGAATCAATAATAATCAATAGAAGTCCTTCGGGTTCCTGCTTTGCAACTATAACAATAATACCTCCAAATCCCATTCCAACTAGCAAAGTCCTCTCTCTCTCTCGCTCGCTCTGCTCCGATGCTGTGTGGCTAATACTGCTTGGGGGCTAAAGCATGGCCTTTGACTTTGAAATTCGACTCCGAGGACTCTGAACTGCAGGGCTGTCTTGGCTTTTGCAGGCTGGGGCCAGCGGTGTCCTGCCATTTTTGGCAGCTGACCGTCTGAACATAAAGGCATCTAGCTGGCTTTGGACAAGTTGGCACATCGAGACGACATCCAACATACGTCAAGTCTAAACTCGAGTTTCTCGCCCTTCGGCAGAGCCCTGCACCTTTCGGCCTAACCAGCCAAGGGTTCCTCACCATTTCGGACCATAAAGTAGACTCCACTCTGAGGTGGTATCTCCTACGAACGCATAGTCTTCTCCTGTACAACTTTATCAACTCTACAAAGCCCTCAAGATCTCGAAATCTCACGAATCATGCGTAACACGTGGACATCAGCCTCTTCGTGCTGCCGCCGGGCTTTTGTCTCCTGCCATTGCGTGGAGGGTTTTGAGTTTAGGTGCCTAGGGTTTAAGATCTTGAGTTTAGGCTCCTGGGGTTCCGGGTAGCCGCCGCGACAAGGAGAAATAAGTAGTCGCATTATTAAGACCATTGACCTACCTCCCAGGCAACCCTATGAATTGTCTGTTGTAAGGAAGTATCGTCCATGGTGACAACTTTCCCATCCCAGGCCTGCCTAACCTTCCTTGACTGGTACTAGTAGCCTTTCAACATCAAAGCTTGCCTGGGCCTAAGTATGGTGCAATCGAAGTCTAGATAAGGTTTCGGGCAGAGGTTTAAGTTTTAGGTCATGTTAGGTTTCGGGTGTGTGTGCCCTAAGCCGATATCGAGACAGCCATCAGACCTCAAGACACCTGACAAAAGCGTCAGGTCAAGCCCTGTAGCTGAAGGCAAGCACCACAATTATTTCACATGGGTCACAGAAACCTTACCTGTGCCGGTGCCGCAGGCACAAACTTTCCAAGAAGTCGATGCCACCACAGATCACTGAGAGGCCCACTTTAGTCAGGACCGCTAGTCGACGCCACAGTTCCACCACCACGCCGATGTTATCCTGAGCAAGCACGGCAAGCGCCAAGAGAGGCCCAGACTCCAAAGAAGCACCCCCGGTTTAGGGTTTACAGAATAAGGGAGTCTAGGTTTTTGTAGGGGGCAGTCCACAGGTGCGATCTCTGTTCCACGGTTCAGGCGAGGGAGCAGGTTTTGGCCTGCGGGCGGTTGCAAGCTGAAGGCGGCAGGACCCGAATCTCCAAACAACTAAGTAGCCAAGCTCTGAACCTCCAAACCTTCATTCTTCAATCTTCTGCGAGGTTGAAGATATCGCTGGTATAGTAGGCCGTTTTAAGAGGCACGCCCTGCAACAGACTTTCTGGTCGCCAAGTGTCATCCCAGTACTTCTTGAACCTCAGCTTGCGGGATGAAGGAGTTGGCGTTTAATTAGGCTTGTTGTTGGCCTTAGGGGGGTGCGAAGTTGTTCAAAAAGGGGTTCGGTTTACTTTTCTTTAGGGGGAGGAGTGCAAGGAAAGCCTTTCTTGTGACAGGCGTGGGCGGTGAAATGGGGCCTGGGCGGTTCCCTTGTCGATGTCCTAAACCTGACACGCACCAAAGCCCTGAAGCGTAGAGGAAACCCTGCCCACACCACTGATAGGACGAACCGTCTGAAGTTCCGACAGTATGAAACATCAACGACAAGCTCCAGAAACATGGAAAATGCAATGCTACGATCCTTTAACCGCGATCAGTTTCTACATGCCATATTCACAGGCCCCTCCAAGTGTCTTGCAAAAGACCTTAGCCTTAGCCTTATTTCGAACCCTTACAGCTGTAATCTAAGCCCCTGATAAGGCCTACGTTCAAAGTCTATAGGGAAGAAGAACTTGAGTCGAACCCCGCGACTCGCGTTTCTCAAGACATCACCTTCTCGGCACTAAAACTTGTAATTAGTGCTGCAATTAATGCAATTCGCAGACTGCGCAAAACCAACATCAATGTCAGTATCCCTTGCATAGGCTTTCGGCCTGCTCGAAGGTATGTTGGGCTGAATATATGAAGCCATAAGCGCTAAACCCGAGCCTCTAAACCCGGGGCATGCGAAATCTGGGTCTCCGGGCATTTGCTCTGCCAGCTTCTGTGCCGCCTGGGGACAGAATCGAAGACTAGTTTTGGACTTCAGGCTTTTTCAAGGGTTTGGAGTCTTGGGTTGAGTACATCAGACTTTACAGGAATTGGGGCTCAGGGTTTTGAAACTCAGGGATTTTGAGCTTGTGGCGATCAAGCAGGCATTGTTGCTTTAGGAGTGCCCTTTTGGGGTTTGGCTTTATGAGGCTCCTGAACTTTGACCAGCCATGGCCGGATGGCTCCTGGTGATACATTCATCCGTGTCCGGCAGGAGAACCCCGCCAGAGTCCACAAGAAACAAATTAGTGACAATTAGTGCATACCCAAACCTAAGAACACTAACAGGCTGCGAGCCGGCAAGCCCAAAACACACCTTTTATAAGAACCCCTTGTGGGAACCCTTAAAGGATCCCTGAAAGGAACCCTTTACAGGAAGAGCCAAGAAGATAGGAAACTGAGGATCCGGGCCTTGTCCTTCTTCTCCAACTCTTCCCGACGTATCCGGTCCAGCTCGTCCTGGCCAAAAAGAGCTGCTTCAGGGTTTATACAGCACTTGAGGCGTAGGTCGGGGGGGTTTACGGCCTAGGATTTAAGTCACCCATTTTGGCGCAATGATCGGGTGTGGGCTTTGTTTCTGTCCTGACTCAATACAGAACGCAGAAGACCATGCTGGATCAGGTGCTAGTCTTGGCCGTTGCAAATGGAGAGCTTGGAGTCTCGGTTGCAGGCCGTGGTTAGCAAAGGATTCAGGCTAGACTAGACCGCTAACTAAGGGGGCGTGAATAGTTCGACAGCGTGACAATAGAGTGCGAGGGTCTAGGCATAAACCCTCCGAAAATCCCGCAGCCCTCCGGGCCCAGAGAAGCGCCATAAGCCTCAGCAAATATCCAGCAACAAATCCGAATCAAATCACCAAATCGAAGTGCTTTTGGGAGGAGGGGGGGGTCAGGACATTTAGTTTACGCTTTAGGACTCATGCTTCGTGTTTCCAAGAGATCGAGCCATGAACAAATCCAAAGTTGCCGGAGCCGAGGCCCCTTAGAGACAGGGCTTTTTTTCTGTTCAATTGCGGGGGGTTTAGGGCTTAGGGGCGTGCGGTTCCGGTTCGCGTTTTTGGATGCTGTAGGCATCTTGGGCTCTTCGGATCAGCACATCAGCACCATAGGGCCTTAGGGTTTAGGGTGTGCCGAATGAAGTTCCGTGGTCCTGGTGTTGGCGCTTGGCTTGCTCTTCTTTCTTCTGCGCCTTCTCCTGGCTTTGCCAAGTGACCAGATCTCTAAAGTCTTCTTATGCCAGGATCTCAGCTACGCAATGCTTCAGTCATGTACTTGACTTGGAAAAGTCAAAGCTGAGCATAGATGGCAGCGTACTCCAGGGGTCTCAGATCCCATCTTGTAGATACCGTGGGAAGGGAACGAAGACTAAGTAGACTGGAAGTGGGAATGCTTTCTCTCCTTTTTGATGATGCGGTGCCAGTTGTCCACGCACCACTTCCTGAGCATCTGCAGCTTCAGCGTTTTTGTCGTCTACACCAATGCACCCAAATTGAAGGCTTTCCTTCCGAATGCAATCCGGAGCACCAAAGCGGACGATCCATGTTGAAGCACTGGCACTTACCGCAGATCGCAACTCAAAGAACGATGCCACATCACTCAGATGTCAATTGACAGATTGTTTAGAGAAACCTCAAAGCAGCTCTGTCAAATGACAGTTTGCCTCGAGAGACCTCAGACACAGCTCCGACTGAACTGTTGGGATCAAGAAGCATGTTGTCATCCACGATCTTCTTGTACATCCTCAACGCAGGCAGCAGCTTCGTGCATGAACGTGTGCGGGCTTCTCTTTGGAATTGTCTCAAGAATGCAAGCGATGTAAGAACTGGACTGAGAAACCGTTGAGCTTCAATAGGACTTATAGACATTTGGAATCAGTAGTCTTGAGATGGATCCTGTCTGTTGGCGGCATCTCGAACGGGGCGATGGAGGCGCAGGGGTGTTCTGAACAGTTTCCTATAGCATGCAGACTCTCCAGATCTCTCCAGGCATCAAGGCAGCAGAGTCGAATGTGTTAACGACCGATGGATCCGACGTCTCATGGGGCTTAGGTTTTTGTGGCTTAGGGTGCTTCGCTTTTTGGGGTTTCGTGTATGGGCATGACGGAGTAAACAGGAACACTGAGGCTGGCCCAAGTCATCTAGATCCTAGCCCAGGTTAAACTGCGTCCATCAGTCTCCGGCTTCTTGTACCATTGCCGGCTCCCAGACTTACAGGGTTGGGAAATCGTAAGTAGCACTATGCGTACCATAATTGCTTGGGATTTCCGCAGATATAGCTACTTAGTTACGGTTGACCCTGTAAGCATCCAAGTCTCTTCTGTGCAATCTGCAGGGCAGCTCGCTCCCCGGTTTCCTTCGGCTGGGATTGGACTGTGCTGAGGCGCATCTCCCGGTTCCGGTTGAAACCGGCGGTTTAGGGTTCAGTGTGGAGGCCATAGGTACTTGGAAACCTTTGGGCTTTTTGGCAGAAGCGTGCGCAGTTTCTTCCCTTCTTGGCCGTGGCAGCTCGACCCGACACCAGAAGCAAGGCACAATGTGCATGAAGCACTTAAAGCCCAGATCCTTAACCCTAAAGACGTCCAAAGGACCCCTGAATTCGTTGAAGCCCGAACGCTCAAAAGGCCCCCCAAGCGGTCTCCGGGCTGCGCCTGCTCCATGCGCTTCAAAGCCGCGAGCTCGGCCTGAGTGGTCTTCCGGCGTTTAACCGTCAGGAAAGCTTGGGGTTTTGGGCTTATAGGGTTTAGTGACCGGTTTGGTGTGTTGGGTGTAGGCCCTGGGCAAGATAGTAGATGCGACCGATGATGGTCATGGGGATGTCTATGATGCACTGACATTCGCGATGGTCAGCGCGAGCGCGATATGTGTGCTGCTGATGACTGCGACGGCAATCATCACCATCATCATCACTTGTGCATATTACCAAGGAGAGGAGCACACTACGATGCGACTGTGCCCCGCGTGTGCTGTTGCAGCTCTACCATGGCAGTGCTAATGAATCTTCCATAACCATCACAGCAGCTCTGACAATCCATTGAATACCGTACAAGTATCGTATGGAACCAGACTTCGTGTTCTGTAAAGCTCGATACGGAGGTAACAGAAACTGACAGACTCTAACGGTAATACAGACCCTAACTAACGGGTAGCAGATCCCGCATCCGGGGTCATAAGTCTCAATACTGCCGGAGCTGGTGTTCACCTGCCTCGTGCTTCTTCTTGGCCTCCTCGTCGCGCCGCCTTTGGCCCCTCGATGTTCTGATGTGTTTGAAAGAAACATCAAGATTTCGAGTTTAGGGCAGGGTTGAAGTTTAAGGCTTAAGGCTTCAAAGGTTTATGGGGTTTGGATTGCTCAGGCCCCAGGTGGCTGAGGGCTGCAACTTCACGACTCGGAGGGTTCAAGCTTGCGGAGTGCAGGGTTCTGAGACTCTGCCCCGTCAACATGTATCTACCTTTATCCTAAACGGGATCCCGGAGAGAGCCTTCCTATCCAGCCTGTGAGAAATGTTTGGGAGAAACCAACAGAACCGCAAACCCTGAGAGCGGGAACCGGTAGCCCAAGCACATGATGCATCTGAGACTTGAGCATTAGCTACGGGACTCTCACCTTGGGGGTTAGGTTAGGAGCTTGAGTTTGGCGGGTTTGGAGACGGAAAATATTATGCCGAAACTATGCTAGAACGTCTTGTGTAATGTGTAATCGCGCACAGCTGTAGGGCTGATGCTACATGAGGAGGAGCACATCTGAGTACTACATCCGCAACACACTCTGCAATCCAGGCCGCAAGCAGCACACCATGACGGTGCCATGACGAAGTGCTGATGACTTCTAAACCCGTAAAAGCATAACCCCAAATGGCATGGCCCTACTCATAGATCCTGAACCCTATCAACCGTTGTCGGGGCACTCTGCACGATAGTCGGAAACCCAGAAGTCGAAGCAGAACTTCACGTCGTCATTCTGCAGCGTCCTGAGAAGATGGCGACTAAGCCCACGTCCCGGAGAAGAATTGGGATTGATAAGAGCGTGGCGGCCTAGAAACCCGTGCTCTCGGGGTAAAAGAGTCAAGGGTTAAGGACTTAAAGACCAGCATCCCGCCTATAGCTCTCGGCATAATGAGCTGAGCCGCTTCCGCATCCTCTCCGCCAGCACCTCCGCTTCCCGGAGGTCCTTCTCCTGCTGCGCCTTCGGCTTTAAGTACAAAAAAACGTACAGGATGGTATTGGGGTTGGCATTGGCTTTGTAGCAAGGCTTTATAGGGCTTCAGAAGGCTCCATACAGGCGTGATAAGATTTTGTAGGGGCTGTGCGGGGTCTAATCGTGCTGGAGCTTCGAGGGTTTAGTCTAGTCTGGATCTTGAAGGTTCAATAATAACAACCTCATAGTATAGAACTGACAGGGACAATTCCCACACAGTCGGTTAATGGTGCTGTAGCTTAAGGAAGCAGCTATCAGAAGGATTATGTGGCTCGACTCAGCCACCGCGGCAATCTCAAAAGAAACGACCGCAAATCCAACACAACCTCTACCACCTCGCTCAGTCACATGCTCCCAAATCACCCGACAGAGAGGGAGAGAGAGGGAGAGAGAGAGAAAACAAAAACAGAGCACCCTCAAACCTGGACCTCCCAAACCACAAGAAACATGCTTGAGATGTCTCTTAGTCGCCTTGATGCGGCCCTCTTCCTGAGCCTTCTTGGTCCTCTCTTCTTTCTCCTGCGTCGAACTTTGCAGTCCAAATTCGTGGTCAAAGGTCGTTGTGTTCGGAAGCATTCACCTGATTCATCTGTTGTAAATGGAGGGAATGCGGTTCAGGTTCACCTGCGAGGTCGACACCCGCTGAGGTCATGCAGGAGCCCAGCCCCTGGCCTTCTTTGTCTTCATGGTCTCCTCCTGGCCAGAAAATGCTGCTTAGGGCTGTGCAGAAAAACGCAAGCGCTGTGGTCCCGACGAGCTGCGTCGTCCAGAGTCTACATGCTCAAGGCTCGCCCTGAACTGGAGCAGGCCGCCAGTGTGATACTAATGTATCGCTGTTAGCTTGAGGTTTGCAGGCATTTCTCCAGAAGTCGAAGGAGGATCGAGTGTCGCCACGCAGCGAGTGTCCACCGTGGATGCATTGGCAACTACCAACACAACACTCACATGGCCTGTGCCATGCACCACGCCAAGCAGGGCCCAGCACTGGTTCGAGTCTCTTCAGAATAAAGCACGAGGAGCACCAGCTGAAAGCTTATGCACTCGTGCTTCAGAATCAATTCTTCCATCTGCACAAGTCTACCCAGCACACAAGACGTGGTGGCCTTCCAGACAGCCACAATCTCATCGAAGAGGCCGTTGCAGTACCTGCGACCACTTGCCAAGACTCCGAATGCTGAAATTCAAGTCCAAATTTGGTGCGCAGCTGTGTGGTGAATGAGCACCTCCTAACTGGCAGTGTGCTCTTCTTGTCACTGACCTTCGCGGAAAGACATTACAAGGGTATCGACGCCACCCCTAGCCTTAACCTCAAGACTTTAGAACTCCAGGCCGTCAAACTCCCGAGCATCCAAAACCCAACGACGAACTGCATAATTAAGTGGACAAGGTCCTTGTCATTCTGTACCATGATGGTTAGATTCGGGAAACCTACAAATATTTCAGGCCTTGAGCCTGAAGGGTTCCCGCCAGAAACCCTCGCAATCTCAGGATCCCGGCCAAAACTCACCCGCACCTCCAGAAAAGTCCGCATCCTCAAACCCTATAAACCCAAGCCCTAAACCGCCAAAGGCCTCCCATCACAGAGGTCTCTGGGGCTCATACTTTTTGTACATCTGCTCGGCGATCCTTAAGGTCTCAAACTCGAGTCACGATTTCTCTTTTTAGGGTTTAGGATCGGATTTCCGATTTCCTCATCCAAGTTATTTAACGGTGCTAGAGGCCATGACAGCACCAAGATTGTCTAGAGCATGTTTAGACCAGTTGGCGTTCTACTTGATGCTGCAGGTATGCTTGCAAGGCTGAGTCTGCTTAGTTTGGGGTTTTACGGCTCAACTTGTTTGGTCAAAGTCCCTTTTCTCCTTTAGGGTTTACGTTTGTGGTTTGCATCAAGTGCCCCACTCGCCGTCACACTGATCGAAGCAAACAAACCAACCGCTTGACACTACACTAAAGCCACTAAACTCACCTCTCCATCACAGGCACTGTTTGGCGGTATTGAAGGCTTTGTCATGCTCCGCCTGTTTGAATCGATGCATCTCCTGGAGCTTGTCAAATTCTTCTCAGGCGGTTCTTTGCGTTTGGGGTGTCGAATTTACAATGTAGGAAGCTTAAGCATCTTGATAGATCCACAAGGAGTTGGCCCGAAGCTAGCCTACATTCGCTAAGGACATGTGGCGACACTAAGCGAATACCGCGGAAGACAAACAATCCCGCAGGAGTTGCCTCGAAACCTATTCCCTGTAGCCCTCTCTAGTCCTCTACAACAACTGTACAATCTGATGGTCGAAACAGAACAGGGTGTATGCCAGTTGTGACATCGTTCATGTTGCCTGTGGTTTTACAGGAACTTGTCCACCAGCCACTTATGCTTCTGTGTCGGTTTATGACTGAAGTCAGTCTTAACGAGAGATCCGATGTACAAGGGTGAGAAGCAGGGCTCAGCAGGATTTAGGGATGAGGAAAGAAGCGGCATGCAAGGGCTTCAAGGTCGTGAGTGTTTGAGCTGCCAGGTTGGCTGGAACATCGGGTTTGGGGGATACCGAAGTCCTGCTCCATCTTTAGTCTCGCCGCATCGGCGGCCTTTTTCCCCTTCTCCTCCTGGAAGTGGCAGAAGGCTATGTGTCTCTAAAATAGCACTGAAGATGAAGTCCCCCAACTCAGTGCCTAGAATTCTCCCGGGGATGAAAAGATGGGAATTTGAGGGGCTGTTTGGGCTTCTGGGATCTCCGAATTGTCGCGAACCTTCACGATTGAAGACAACTAATGGCTTCTGAGAACTAACTATCAGAATTGTGGATATCCCAACTGGAACCCCTGGTTTCAACCCGGACTTCCTTTGACTTCATCCATTTCTGAGTGCAGTTTGGTTGTTGGGCCTTCGCAATCAGGATGGCTCTTTGGAGTACAGAAAACTGTACGAACTATCAGGGGAGATTACCAGCACATGTTGAAACTTCTATACATTGATTCGCACTCTTTGGGGGTTTGGATTCGTCACGCGACTGGTCGTTTTTTGCCGGTCTTCAGATGCCTCGCAGCACCAGGCCGATGGAAGGAGAACTCATCGCAGTGTGCGAACTGCTCCACCAAACCACAGGCACTTGGGAGACTCGCTTCGTCAGAGTCCTATATTATTAAGTTCTTATTATAAGACTCCGGTCACAGTGAAAGCTCAAAGAGGATCCTAATCTCGAGAACCGATTAAACCCACACCTCAAACCTGAAACCATACACCCTGAACCTTAAACCCTAAACCTGAACACACCCCACACCTGAAACTCTTAAGCCCTGGGAAACGACCCTAAGCTTGGTGCCTTGAACGCATCGCGCCAGAGCTCGAAAACGCCATCCAGTAGCTCGCGGCAGTATTGAGCATACATCCTGGGTTGGAGTCTCTTCGCTTCTCAGTCTTTTAGGTTTTCTTGATGCAACATGTCCTTTTCCGACTGAGCCAGCGCAAGGTCGATTAGGGGCTCCGGGTTTTGCCCTTTCAGGCTCCGCAAGGGTTACCTGCTGGAGCTGGAGCAGCTGTCGCTGTGCCTTCGACGCCTCTGACCTTGTAACTGCCCCACAAAGCCAAACCTAAACACACGCAAGCGGGGTTTCCTGATTCCGAAATCTCAGATGCGACACGCGACCAAACGTGAACGAGACACCAACTGCCAAAGGCCTTATCATGCCTCCAACACCCCAAAACCCTAAGCGCCACAAATCCCAGCAGCCTCAACAACGAACGACCTGAACCGGAAACCCCTCCAAACCCTAGCCCTTCTGCCAGAAGGGAAGGGATGCTCGAAGCCCTTGAAGCAAGACGAGCAGCTGGTCGGCGATTTGCGCTTTGGAGACTTCTCCCTTCAAGAGCCTCGGGTTCGACACACACAAAGGGCCCTAATTGATCAGAGTAGGGTGTTTTGGTCGAGTACACCATCAGTCTTTGGGGTTCTATAGTCTAAATTTTGATGAATACACTGGAAGCTACTGCAAGGAAAACCTGGAAGCCGAAAGCAACATGGTATCAAGGAAGCTTTCTTTTTCGGAGCTCCTATACTGTTTGGAACTCCAGGGTTCAGGGCTTGGGCCTCAAGGGTCTAAGCGCAGATATAAGAATCCGGGGTTTAGCGAACCTTAATTACCGTGTAGGACTGTTTGGGGTTGAGGGTTTGTAAGGTTTAGGCTTCGTCGTTGAGGCTTTAGATACATACCTGTCTTCAGAGCGCTGAGCGAGCCGCAGGAGTGTGTTGGAGATTTCTCTTTCTCAAACTCTCGATGCCCTAAAAATCCTAAACCCTTCCCAACCACAACCGGGCGCAGACCCTGGAGGCTGCAGAAGCCTCTCTTGAGCCGTGCGACTCCTCTTTGCGAAGCCGTTCAATCTCCGCCTTCGCTTCAGCCTGCTGGGGCTTTCCTTGTAACACTTCGGGGTAGTCTTACAGGGCTTGGCGCGCTGCAGGGAATTATATGGGGCCCTCCGTGGTTTACAGTACTTGGCATTTCCTGCACAGTTTGTTCGGCTTTCGAACCACGGTCCGGGATCGTCAGTGTAAGCTTTCGGTGGATTTGACACCCAAGCACAGGCCGGACATTCCCTGAAGCTGTCAACTCCCGAATGCCAGGTAATCGAAGGCACGGCAAACCGCGACACCCAAGTCCGAGCGAAGGCCAAGAATTCAGACGCCTCTTTTGAGCAACACGCCGAACTGTGGAACCCCAGGAAGCCTGAGCCCTGACCCTAAAGCACAAACCCTAAGTTGCAGAACACCTTATATACCCGTCTTGCAACCGACAAAATGTAAAGTAGAGGTTCAAACACGTGGTATGCTGTCCGCAAGTAACTGCGCCAGAAAGTCGCACGTCCAATACTACTCTCTTGAAACCATTCAGCTTCAAAGATGACTTTTTCTGGCCTTCTTGTGCTCGGCGGAACCCTGCCGAAAGGCATGCTCCCAAGCCTGCCATGTGTCGCTTAGTTGTAAAACAGTGTTCAGGGTTTGGGGCATGTGGCGCTCGGGGATTTTGCTGCTTCAGGCTTTGGGTTCGGGGCAGCCTTAAACTAAACCTCAAACTCAAACCCCTGAAGACCCGAAGCAGGGCCCAAAAGCTCCCCTTGTCTCCAGTGCTCGTCTTGGAACCTCCCAGACTCCGCTGAGCAAGCTGTTGGTGTACTCCTTCTCCATCCTCGGGCGAGCGCGAGCGAGAGCGACACAAGTTCTGAGAGCTCTGAGAGATCGCGTGGCAAGGCTTTTTGGGGAACGTCGCCTCTTTGGAGCACAGCCTAAGCTCAAGACGGTCAAATACGGCTTGGCACCCTCGGATGCCCCACTTCAGTAAGGAGGGTGAACAAATCTCACCCGCAACAAAAAGCACCAAGACCTGAACTCCAAGCCAACAGCCCCAACCCTAGATTCGAAACTCTCAACTGCAAACCTGCAACCCTGAACAGCTCCCATACCCTAAACCAGAAACTCTGCGCCCCTGACCCTGAAAACTAAAGCAGGTCGGCCATTGAAAGCTTCCACATGACATTACCAGATTCGATCCTTATAGCCCGACGAGTGTAGACTGGGGCCTTAAAACCTGAAACCCTAAACCGTGGAAAGGCAAAGTCGAGCTGCTGGTCCGCAATGTCGCGAGCCTTCTTCTGATTTTTCTCGGTCTCCTGCCATGGGTAGCAAGTCTATGCCCTATTCGGGTAACTCAGTTTCAGATACTGAGCCTTAAACCCCAGGCCCTACAAAGCTCGAGGCTAGCTCCGTTTCAGATACGAGAACCAGGAAAGCATACTATCGGTTTTGTCTGCGTCTTGCGAAAATTTGAGTTGGGTTCCTTAAAACGAACACTCCCTTTGACTGAATGGATCCGGTTTTTCAAAGGCCTTTCGGGGAACCCGAAAGAAGGTGCATGGATCGCCGATCACTGCCCGTCCTCCTCGCGTATGCGAGCTTTCTCTGCCTGACGGAGTGCAGGCTTATGCAGGCTTATGGTTTGTGGTTTTGGGGGTCTTCGGACTTAAGCCAGGGCTCATCCGCTTTCAGGGCCATGAAAGGGTTGTTACTGCTGCGTTTCTGTGAAGTTGAGCATGGTTAGGATCTCGCTCTGGCAAGGACTTTCCAGCTGCGGAAAGATATCTCGCAAATTTCAGAGAACGAACAATGATAATGGCCCCCTTGCAGTTCTGAACTGCCATAGATCTGCACCTTGGAACAGCAACATGTTATGCTTCGATCGCCCTGCTCAACAGTGGCTTTGCATTCCGGGCTTTGTGTTAAGCCCAACAGGCTGAAGATTACCTACCCGGTCACCCAGTCAAAAAAGCTGCATGGGCCGGTTTCGGGTCGAGGTTGAGCGCGCACCCTCCTGTTGTTTGCTTTCCTTTCGCCGCTGCCTTTGTTGTGCGATTCTTTGAACACATCGGTAGTTGTCAACAGCATGGGTCCCTCGGAACGCGGCAAGTTTATGCAGAGTTCAGCTGGGGTAGAAAACGCGGATACTGATTGGCACTCAATAAGAGATGCATCCTACTCCCAGAATCCCAACAAAACCTACACCCCAAATCCCAAATCTCAAAGCCTAAACCGTCGTCACCCCAAACTCTCAGCTGACCTCTTCGACTCCCTTCGAGTTGGGACGCTTCTGACAACATTCCGCATCGCAATAAGTGAGGCATTCTGCCCTTCAATACCAAGTCCTGCCCTGTTCGCTGAGTGGAGGGCTTAGGGCTTAGGGGCAGCTTGGGACTCAGGGTGAGATCCTGCAGGTTCATCTGGTATGCTGTTGGCCCCTAACTATGGATTTCGAGAAATCATAATGGTAACAACCTGTAGCAATATATATATATATATAACAATACTGATATAATATATTTAAACTTCACAGGTGTGCAGGAGTCTTGGCTTGCAGGAACCGTCTTGGCTCGGGGTAGCCTGTGTCCCCTCGTCCCTCCAAGACCGGAGGGGCAATTCAGCAATCGGAGCGGGATTCTAAGGGTGTGTGTAACCCTCGAGTCCTTCGAGGTTCAAGAGTCGAATGGCCCAAAGCGTCCAGATTCACAGCTTGCGTGAAGCCTTCGAAACTCCGCACTAGGCCCGATGTTCTCATGTAGACCCGTGAGTAGTAACGATAGAGCTAAGATTTTAGGGATTACGGTTTACGGTACCCTGAAACATTCTGTATTCCATAAGCCCCAAACCCTGTCAGCCCTAAACCCCCATGTCCAACGTCTTAAGCCCGAAACCACTAAAACCCAAGAGCTGAGGGCAAGAATAGAAGATTACTAACCAAGTAGACTGGGGTTTGCCCGTTTCTCTGTACCATGAGTACTCTAGAAAATCCTATATATATATATATATATAGATAGATAGAGCTGCTAATTGCAAGAGTCCGTTAAGTTAAGAGCCCGGTATTATACACAGAATTTGAAACACTATCAAGAACCCTAAGTTGCAAGCTCTGGGGGACCCTGCAGGAGGAGATTCTGAAACAAGAATACCGGGTGTAGTTGTTGTAACGGTTTACAATGGCCAGCCGTTGCGTTTGTGGCTATATTGGGGGGTATTCTCTCTGAAGGGTTTACGGGTACATCCTACAGATGGTGTTGGCCATTACCTACGCTGTAACTCCTCAAACCTACAGTAAGTCCATGTAAGCCCGCAGTATAACAACCCCCTCAAGCTCCGGCCCCTCAGCCCTGAAGCCAGGATCCTTCTCCCTGAATGCTTCGCACTAAAGCCTAAGCTGATGTGTTCCTGACCCTCGAACTACGCAATCACTCGCTCAGTCTCAGTATCGGCGTGCTTCAACCCAGGGAGCATCGTAGCCTGTGCGTGTGGTTTCCGAGGTCCCAGAGATTCAAGGCTTGCAGTATACGCAGGGGTTTAGAGGCGCTGAGTGTTAATTATGCAAGCTGAAGCCTAAAACTCGAGACGCCGAATCTGAAAACTCAAGTTCAGAGCTTCGTGGAAGTAGCCTGCAAGGCTTAGGACAAGACAAGACCTCCGGACGATGATTGCGAAGTTTTGGACCACCAACCATAATTTTTGCCAGGGCGCCCATTTGGGGAGCATACTGTGGAGGGAGCTGCTGCTGCGGATCGCGCTGACGCGGCTGTGTGTCCTAAGCTCGAGGCTTTGAAGGCTCAAGCTCCAGCTGGGTTCTTTCTATGTATCTGGAGCTCTTTGGGGCAAGTTTCAGGATTTCGGATCTAAACAAGTGATATTTAATCAGGGTCTACCTATACGTAGTCTCTATTGTAGTTGCCTTTTGGATTTAAACTGTCTTTTGTTGACTTAATAGGATCCTAAAAAGGTGACCTCAAACACGGAACTAGATAGAGGCTATAGCCCGAGTCTAGGGCTGGATATTCGGGGCCTTCAGGGTTTAAGGTGACCATGACCGGCTCTCTGTCTGAATGGACGGCCATTCGCTTGCTGGCCCTTTGCACTTTGACAGAAGGGATGCCGGGGGTTACTGGCGTACTAGCAAGTCCGTGTAACTATCTATCTACCTATCTATCTATCTTTATATCCATCTATATATATATACACAGACTCTATCACATACTTCCAAGAGGTTGAATCAGCCAAATCTGCTTTCCTCTCCCCCTAGCTGGGAAGTAAGAGATCTCGAGAACAGAGGGCCCCAATACATTGACCCAGAATGGCCCGAAACCCGGAGCCCTAAACCAGACAAAGCGGCACCAATCAATCCCGATGAGTGCCCGACTACAGCACGATTAGTTTAACTCTTCCAAACGAAACCGAAAATACAACACCGTGTATATATTCATATATATCTATATACATATACGCACACACACACACACCATCTGACATGGTTGAAAAAAGCCAACGACCACCCCAAACTCTGCATCCTAAATCTCGCGAGCCCGGACTTCCTAAGCTCTCAGTAGAGTCTGTAGAGGAGTACTCATTCTTGGGCAGGTGGCGGCAGTGATTCCGAACACGGTGAAGACGCTGTTCGGGTCCGCCAACTCTCCTTGGCCAACAAGAAGCCTTCTTACTGTCCAACTATTTGCTACTATTGCTAATTATTTTTGTAGCAACGGTTGTTGTCATTGATAATGCTATTGCGATTGCTAGTGTTCTTATCGCTGCTCTTTATGGCTTTCTCATTTGGGGATCTGAGGCTTCGCTTCAGGGAAGACCTACTTGTCCAGGATAATGGGGAACTAAAGTTTTGGGAAATGAAAATACAGGGATTGCAGTACCCGAAAAAGGTTCAAGGTTATTCGACTCTACTACCAAAACGACCCCAACAGTTTTCTGCAAACTTGTCGACGAGCGTCGGCGCATCAGGTCATAGCATCGTTGAGAGCCTGGCTCAAGACTTCCATAAAGATTGCGGGTTTAAGTTTGGGCCTCGGGAGTCTTAGTATTCCTGCAGGGCCGACGTACAGAAAAAAGTGTTCGACATTTAGCACTCCAGCCGAAGGAATGCGATTCTCGGGGTCGCTGCTGAAAGCCCTAAACAGAAGGCTTGACCCTAAACCTCCAGCCCACCTTGGATGCCAAGCCCCCAGCGCCAACCAAACCCGGACCGCAATACATCCTGAGACCCTGACCCTGTAAACCCTCGAACCGTAAGCCATAAATCCTAAACCCTAAACCTGAAATCAGAAACTCTACTGCAGGGGTCAATGCTTCGAACAGGTTTGTGGGATGTTGTGGGGTATGTTCGAACAGAGCTAGGGGCCCTAAAGGGAGTTTTGGATATTACCGCCAACTTTTCGGATCCAGAGATGGTTAACTAACCCAAAACCCGACTGTAAACCCTAAACCCAAGTAACCCAAACCCTCTGTGAACCCAAAGCCGAAACCGGTCGAGGGAGCAGTACTCTCCGATCTCAGTCTCCAAGGTGGGGAGCTGTTCAAGTCGGGCGTTGCACCAACGACACGACGCGGTAACCTTGGCTTCAGAGTCCCTCGGTTGAGGGTGTGGGGTTTTGGGATTTGGGGCACTCTTTGATTCCTGAGAGCCCCGAAAAACTCCCCTCCCTGAGCTCTATTCAAACCTCCACTCTCAACCGTAAGCATCTGAAGGCCTGGCTCCAAGTGTTAAAGGCGCCCCAAGCTCCCTAAGACACTTAAAATAGCCATCGAGCCATCTTGACAACTTCAACCCCCGAAGCCCCACATCCCGACATAAACCCCAAAGCATGCAGCCCTCAAGCCCCCAAAGCCACCCCTAAACCAAACCAGAAGGCCCTGAAACCTAAATCGCAAAGCTATACAGCTATACCTCCTGACATCCCTAATTCCCCAAACGCACTCAAACTCCTAAGACTCCCCGCACCCCAACCCAAGAACAACTCGGCGAAGCTGCGACCAGCTGAATCTCCAAAGGACCGGCGCGAGTGCTCGGCAGTAGCCTTGTGAACCCAAGGAAGAAACTTTTCCAAAAGCAGAGTCCAGGTATCTATTCCCATAAAGTAACTGTACCTAGTAGGGTTTAAGGTTAGGGCTCCATGCAAGTATTCCCATAAAGTAGCTCTACCTACCTGTACCTAATAGGATTTAAGGCTTAGGGTGCCATGTAAGTATTCTCAAATAAAGTAACTGTACATAACTGTACCGAATAACCTGATAGCTGCAGGGCCAAAGTGCAATTACTTACTTTCTGGGCACCCGAACCCCAAGGGTCAAGGATTTCGGATCCTGAAAAGGGCTTCGTTTTGAATGTGGTTTGGAGAAGGGAACCATGCAGGAAAAGGGTGGGGGGCTTCTCTCGAGTGAGGGCTCGGGGTCTCCGTCAGCTTTACCTTGCAGACTGAAGAGCTGAGGCACACAGAGAACCCAACCCTAACCCTCTGAACTGAAATCGCTGTGATGAGCATCGGCATAGGAACTTCGATCTCTTGGTACAGGGTTCGACTGGGCTCCTGGAACTTCCATGACCCCTCTCCTGCTGTGGGATAGTCAACTCCTGTGGTGTTCAGGAGAGTGGCTTACGGCTTACGTGGCCCCAAGCCCGGGTTCTAGTTTGGGGGCCCTTGAACGTCTTTATGAATCTAGAGCGTCACCCATCGAAACCCTCGAACCGTCTCAAACCCTAAGAGCCCCAAAACCGAAAACCCTAAACCCTGAACCCTAAACCCCAAACCCGAAAACCTGCCTGTGCAGCTTGTCGAAGGTATCCGGCTCCACGTTCTGATGCCCGGCCTTCCGTCGCAGGTCTTTCACGGCCCTTCAATCCCAATATAGGGTGTAGAGTTTCGGGTTTTAGGGTTTAAGGCCATTCGATTCGAATATAGAGGCCTGGATATTGCGAACGGAGCTTCGAGAATCGATGTTCATATTAATTACTTTACAGGGGTTGCAGGCGCCTACATGAGCTCAGATCATTCCCTGAAAGCAGCACCTGAAGCTGGAAGTAGACTCTGTGACTATCTCGTCGAGAACTCCCTGAACGGCTTTATGCTCGGGTTCCGTATGTCGTGAACCCACAGACAGCAGCTTGTTGGGCTGCAACACTGTTGCAAAGATTTTAGGAATTGGGGCTGAGTTTGAGGGTTAGGGTTGGGGATCAGAGTTTGAGGTTTCAGGCCTATTTGGCACTCCCCGGGGTCAGGCTCTTTTGATGTACGGTCTGTCTGTGTTCGGGGTCCCCTTTTCGCAGATGGCGACGAAAACTACGAGCAGCAGCTTTGTCCGATGCGTACACTTTCTGCATGCAGAATGCTACTGGCATCACTTGTCGAGCTACTCGTATTGACCGCGCACAAGCTTAACAACAAGGTCTCGGTGCTTCTCCTGGTCAGCTCTGGCGGCAACCGTGCTTACTGCAGTGGCATGGCCTGTGTGACCTGTTGATGGATAAGTCTGATCTCGTGGTACTTCACCTTGGCTGGGAGTTCTGAGATACATACTGAGCTACCTCCGCTGCATCTATAGGATGACACATACATGGGCCTGTTGCGCCGAGTTTGGCTTGTCCACTCCCCCAAAGCCTACGTAACCGTATCACAACTAAATCCCTCTCCAAGCCCTGGGCAAACCCTGGCACAACCCATAAGCTGAACCTGCCATCTGACAATACTGGGGATGCCTCTCCGGCTGGCTCTTCTTTTGCAGACTACCGAAGCTAAACATCAACCCTGCATCAACTTCAACCCCTGCGGCTCATGGGCAACAAGCTCCTGCCATCATCCGGACCAAGGCAAAATCCGCTTGTTTAGAGTACTTAAGGAAATCAAAAATTCGCACACCAGCTGTATGAAGCTTCGTTCCTGGACCGGGCCAACCCGAGACCTCAGCTCCAAACCAAAGTAAATCCCCGAAACTCTGACACTTGTTGAGGGGGAGGGTTTAAGATAATTGGGACATCTGTTGAATGTCTTGAATGTGAAACACTAGCGTAGGTGTATGTATGTGTGCATATAGACATATTGCATGTGCGTTTATGCAGGGGACGCTAGCCGTTTGGTCTTCGAAGTTTAGAGGTTTCGTTTGGAGCCCCAAAGGAAAAAGGCTTTGGGGGTTTAGAGGCTTGGGACCTGCAGGGCTCCGCGAATGCCGCTGAGCAGCCCGAGTCTGATTCGAAATCCTTTGCTTCAAGTCCCCGACGATGGCATTCTTGTCCTGGGAGCTTCCGTGGCAAATGCGGCTTTAGGGGTCTAGATTCCTGGGGAAAGCTCTAGGCTTAAGGACAAAATACCTGCTCGAACTTTCGTAGAACATGAGGCATACCTCCGCCAGGCTTGTTCTGAAATCCGGCCAAGTCACCATCTGGTAGTTGAAGGTCGATCCGCCCATGCTCCGCACCAGAACCTTGGTCTCCGCAACTCAAGGGACTCACTATCATCGGAACCTCAGTAATTGGAAGTGGGCTTGGACGGTATATCAGAATCACAGCCTAATCAATGCAGGGCCAATGCAGGGACCGTAACACTGCGCACTTATGTACTCAATCCTGCCAGCTTGGGACTGATTACGTTATGACATGATGCTTACATGCCCCCCGCCCCCAACTGCTCCAAGTCAAAGACCTCAAAGTGGGGTCTTTTCAAAACCCTGAACGCTTCAACCCCCTAAACCCTGTATCAAGCAAGGCCCACACGTTGTTCAAGCTGGGCTCCAAACTATGAACCGAGACAGCTTCACAGGGCTAACCTTTGGAGTCCGAGAGCTTCAACCTTTCGCCCCCGCGCCTCCTAAGATGAAAGGTGAAACCTTACGCCCCGGCCCCAACTGAAAGTTGGTGCAAGGTGCCTCAAATTGCGGGGCGGCCGCGGTGTAGTCCTCGTTTAGAGTTCTTCCAGTGGTAAACAGAACAGAACAGAGCAAGAAGAAACACTCAAAACAAACATCCAAGCAAGCGAGAAAGAGCACTGGAACAGTCCTCCATGCGGGTGTAAGCCATGGCTCTCTTCCCGACTCAAAGGGAACTCTCGCAGAGTCCCTCCAAGATTTTGAGCCCACTGCAGAGTGATGTTGGAGACATATCTTGAGTGCTCTCGGGTCTTATCTGCACGTGTCATGTTTGACGGCGGGGCTACATCATACCGAAACCTAAGCCCTAAGGAGCTTGGTGTTTGAGGGTCGTTTTACTCTGGGGATCTGCGATTCCGGGCTGGGGATTTAAAGCTTCGGATTTGTTGTCGTGCAAAGCGAGTTGAAAGCTGCAAGCGGGGGCCAAGGCTGACTTTTGTGCGAATTTAGGCTGGCCGGGCCAAAGCTTTTTCTTGAATTGGGACGGGTCATTACAACAATCATAAAGGCACCTTGTGTTGGTAAGGAAACCAGCACATACGCACACAAGTAGACCAACGCCAATGTCCTGACGCCTTGGCTTCAAACATAAAAGGGCCTGAACCAACAGGCCCATCCGAAAAGGCCATTGTAATATATACCCCAACCCGAAACTTAAGTTCTGAAAGTTCTAGCAGGCCAGAAATGAAGTTTCAGAAGCCCCAAAGGCCCCAAATGCTAGCTAAATGAACCGAACCCTACCCGCAAGCCCCTGTCTCTTGGGGTCGATGTGCCTCGAAGTGCTGCTTGGCTTCCACGCGCTTCTTTCGCTCCTCTTCTTGGAGCTTTTTGCGCCTTGCTGAGGATCTTTTCTAAGCATTCCGGTGGAGTTCGGTCTACCTACCTGGGTATCCACAAACCTGCCGCCATAATTCACGTGGCACAACCTACAGTTTTGTGGTGTTTGAATTTGGTGATACAAGGAATTGCTGGCTCCCTGGCCCAAGAAAGCTTCATCTCTTGATCACGGTAGGGTTCTATGCCAATGCACCCCTCAGCAAGTTAAGGATACCCTCTCAAAAGCTTGTGTGGTCTAGGGTTGAAGGTTTCAGGGTTTGTGGGACATGGTGGGATAATGCTCTGGCTGCTCTGCTTCAATGTCAAATCGGCTTGAGGACATGAATAACTTCCGAATAACAATAAGACCACTAACAGCAGCAGCATGCAGAGACCTCAGTTCAGCGCCCCCTCCAGGGTGTTGGCTTCAGGTTCAAGGACCAGCTAATATTAGTTGTGTGCCACTCTGCCGCCGTGCGTCTCGGCTTCATGCTCTTCAGCCTGCTTTTGCGCCTTCTCCTCTTGCTCTTTCCGGGCCTTCCATGATGCATCCCGAAACCTATCATCCCTGGCTAAGTCGAGCGTTGCAACCCCCAGAACCCTAAACCTCAAACCCTTCTCCGAAGTCCGGCAACTAACCTGACTTTTGAAGTGGGAGCTTCAAAAAACTAGAGGACCCCAACATACCTCCTGCCTCACATACTGCTAGCATCCCTCCTTGTTTTTAGGGGTCAACCCCGTGTCTACAATCTCGAAGGCCACCACACCGAAAACCTCCACGCATCGTTGCAATCCTAGGTCTAGCGTTTACAGCTCATGCCCGAAGCAGGAACGGTGGTATCAGTCGTGAAACGCAGAAGCCAACAACTCGAGCCATATCATTTCTGTACAGCTACACTCACAAGGTTACTTTAACTCCACCGCGAGCCTCCGATTACTCTACTCTCTAAGCTGATGGGAAAACTCTCCAATAGCTACGGAATGAAAAGGGACCTCGCAGCACCAGTGGCAACATCAGATTTTCAGCCTCATCATCCAAATCCAAAAACCTTCCTTCCGACCACCACCGACCAAAGTCAACCGCCCAGTCTAAAGCACGCAGGAGCCGGGAGTGCGGTCTAGAGGGTGCGAGGTTTGGGTGCAGATTAGGGTGTAGGGTTCCATAAAGAAGGCAGACACTCCGTTCGACACCTGCTCCTTCTCAGCTTCAAGGTCAGCACGCTGCTGCTCGTCCTCGCGTGTCGCGGCGCTCCCCCGAACTCGGCGTGGCAAAGGCACCAGCGAACGGTGATGATACTCCTTAAGATATCCCCCTAAGACCCCCAAAACTCCCTAAGATATCCCCTGATAGCCCCTATATGCCAGAAACTCTACAGCAGCCAGAAAGGGAATGAAAAACATGCTGAAGATGGAGTGAACCCGCATGCTGAAACTCCAAAAATGGAAGCCTTAGCCGCCTTAGCCCCGTGAACCGCAAGAGTCACCACAAGCCCAAGCATGAACGGTAAAAGGAGCTGCGGACTTTACAATACCTGGTTACACCTGGGTTGGGCTAAGCCTTATCAGCCAAGACTGCACTGCACCTCCAGGGCATCGAGGCGCTCTGCCTCCCAGGTAGAGCTGTCGAAGATTGGTAGAATTAGACTCGAGGAGTCGAGGAGTGTGCAGTTCTTGGTTCCGAGAGCTTCGGGATAACAGGTTTATATGTGCTGAAATTAAAACGGTCCCCAGTCCTGTTCACGTTTTCGGATGTGAACGGCGTTGCATTAATGAAGTTTCGTTTGTCTCTGTGCTACAACTGTCGATGTTTGCAATGCCTGATTACTGGAGCAGCAGAACGGGATGTGTGGCCCAAGTAGTGTTGGTTTTTCGGTGGTATTGAGGCGTTTGCTACTGCGTGCTTCGGGTCTGGCCCAGAAGCTGCGCCTCAGCAATCGCTTCTCGCTTTTCCCTCTCTGCCCGCTTGGTCGCCAGGTTGGATTCCTGAGCGGATGGTCCATCAATCTGCTTGGAAAATCTGTGCATATTAAGACCTGCTCATAAACCCTACCAGTACTTCAAACCATCGGTTGATATAAGCCCTGCGGGAAACCTGCAGTAGCGACCAAACCAGAAATTTGCTCAGTGTCCCGAGCTTCGAAGGGCGGATGCGAAGTGGACACTCTGTAAGCCCGGGAGTATGAGTTCCGACTTTGCAAGTCAAGTAAACCTCAACGGAACGGCCCAGGGCTCCTGTTCAACTCAAGGCCCCTAGAATGGCAACAGACTTTGGTGAGGGACAGGTTCACGGTTCTGATGGCTTTGGAGGCGCTTCAGGGCTTCGATGCTCTCCGGCGAGGCTCGTTCAGCTGCCGCTTGAGCTCTTCCTGGCCGGAGGATTCTGCTCTGCAAGCTTCAGGTTTTGCTGCTGCTTTCAAACTTCAATTACGTCCACATTCCCCCAGTCTTTAAATCCCAGACGTCTGTCCAAAATGCCTCAACGTTGACATCCAGAACCTCAATCTCGAGCCTTCAACCGTGAACGAACAGCCTTGAACTCCCAGTCCCTCGGAGCCCCCAACAATAAACTCTAAATCGATGCAGGTTTCGGAGTCAGAGAACAGCATTGTTCATGGTATTGATTTGAAGCTCACTCCATGTTCAGGCTCCATCCTCAACTTACAAGCTTCCTGGAAAAAATAAAACGGACATTGCATGGCAAGACAGCTTATCCAGGCATGCGACCCGACTCCCTAAATGCAAACCTACAGGCGATTCTGCCCGCCTGTTCTTTCACTGATGCGTCCTTCTCTGCCCGCAAAGCCTCCAACTCCTGGCATGTGACGTGATGCTTGCGATCTCCTTAATATTCTCGGGGGGCGACAGAGTGACATGTCTAATTAGGCTTATCTATAAAGCTTGGATTTCACACTTCTGTGACGCATAGATGGCCGGACAGATGCTTAAGTGCTGTTGGTAAAGGGTCTTGTTCGCAGTTGGGAGACTCCGAATCGACGGCCCGAATGAATGACGCAAACACAAGAACGAACAAAGCCCTGATCGTTCCTTGAAGTTTTTTCCAACTCATTGGCAGGGGAATGTGCGCTCATGTGAGGATGCGGAGAAGCCGCGGCACTGTTGGATGCTATCCTCGTCGACTCGTCGCTTGGAATCGTGGCACTGACACATGACAATCGAACAAAACCTACAACGCCCTGCAAACAACATGCATCTTTCTGCTAAGACCACGGGAACCTTTTCCCTTCATTGCCGTTTACTGTTCAGCTAAGCCAACTGAAGCTACGGCTGGGTCCTGCTGCAGGCCGCCAAGTTCCTGACGCCGATCCGAGGATTCAGTGAGGAGCTCCACAGTTTGGCACAGGGCCGACAGGGCTACATCCGGAACCATCTAGAGCGCACGTACCTCGTTTTCAGGAGTGGCCTGTAGCTACGAGTTCCAGGCGAAACGGTGGACAGATCTATTGCTTGGCTTGAAGGAAATATTCAACACCCCAAACGACATCTCCACGCCCATGGGTCTCCAAAAACCCTAAACTCTAAACCCTAACCCCTAAACCCCAAAGCACTACATCCCCTAACCCAAACCGAGAGCCAGAGGCTCCCCTGGAGGTGTCCTCCGCTTTCTTGCTGGCGGCCTCTGCCCCGGCCTGCGCCTCCAGCAACTCCTTCTTGGTCTTCGTCAGCTCCTCTGAGAAGGTACATGAAGGTACCAGTCTAGGGCCTTTTTGGGGTTAATGGTCTAGGGTGTAAAGCGTGCCTTATAGGCTTTACAAGGTTTATGATTAATGTTTAGGGTTTGGGGTGCCCGGATCCTTTAGATGGGAGTCTACGACTACGAGGCCGAAGCCTGAGTACCTAGGGCTCCTAAGTCCTAAGTAACGCATGCATGAGAAGACAAGCTCCTGTTTGTTTACTTTTCAGTCTGGCAGGGTGAGACGAGAATCAGTTCGAGCATCATCGGGATCCTGGAAACTAATTAAGGCTTGAACGGTGCATCTTGGCGGGCTGCCGCGTCTGTTGACGTTGAGCTGATTAAGTGGAGCTGATCAAGTGGAGATTCCAGTGGACCAGTCCCCAGACAGCACACCACAGCGTAGATCCGGGCCTCTTTGAGCTTCCGTATTTCCTGCACGGAGCACGAGTCAACCCGGTCGGCCCGAAACTTTGCGGTTTGCGGTTAGAGCCTCTACATAACCGCGAACTGAAGCCTCGAATCTGTTGCAGCTTAATCTGACAGCCACTGAAACCCAGACCCCACAGAATCGATGATCATGGTTGAGCAAGCTGGGACTTGAATCTTTTAGCTGGAATGTCAACACCTGCACGGCTTTGAATTAATTGAGAAGCACTGCTCGGACGCGCATTTTAAATGGAGCTCTGCAGCAGTTTGGGTTGCTATAGACTGCCAGATCTGCCAGATTCATGGATGGAGAAGTGGCATGCGTACGGCTTTTCAGCGTTGCCAAGCTTGCGAGGTTGAAGCTCAGACCACTGGGACCACAGATACTCACACAAGGGCCAAGAAACGATATCTTTTTTCTCGAGGAAAGTCGGATCTCGGCACTTAGAAGCAGAGTCAAGGCATGACTTTGCGCAGTGCGGAGTCAATGCGAATGCAAAGGGGCGTCATGACGTTGTTGCTCTCCATCTGGAATTCGTCCAGAGCTAGCCGAACCTCCTGAAGTCTAGCAGCGTCTGTTTCACTCACTGCAGAAAACGCCTTCCTCTGATCTGTTGGAACTGGCCTTCCCTGAAGCAGTGCATTCATGTAACTGTCAGCGAAGTATGTATTGAGTTGTAGCCCCGCGTCGGAAAGCTCGGCACGGATCTTCAAAACAGCACTGAGAGGTGCATTCGTATGGGTGCCCATCAACACGGTGAATGTGGAGATAGTTGGCTGTAGACCTTCCTCTCTCAACTGTTCGTACAAGAACATCGCGGCTGATCTGTTCGGCGGCTTGGCGTTTTTGCATGCGTTGATTGCTGAGTTAAAATGATTTATGTCGGCTTTCAGAGATTGCTCGCCCATGTAGTCCAGGACCTCTGCCGCACAGACAATGTCGCCCATTTCTGCAGCCGCATCAATACGCCCTGCGGCCCTGATCTCGTCAACCCAACCATTCTCCTTGATCTCATTCCAGATCGCACCTACCTCTTTACGCATCTGCAGCTTGCCGAAAATCTTCACAGCTAGGTGCAGCCCAACGGGCTGAGCCGCGACATTCGGAAATTCCCGCAGTCTGCGATAAAACTTAGCTCCCTCTTTGTACCTGCCGCACCGATAAGCAGCTTGCATTGCGGCACAATACACCGGAACTGCTTGTCCCGTGTAGCTGCCAAACAGTTTCTTCACGTCTAGCCACCGACGTCGCTTGCCGGCTCCAGAGAGACGGCTTACAAGAATCTTCTCCTCGCCTGACAGACTTGCTTTGAACTCCGGCCGGTCGATGGGAACCGGCTTGCTTAATTTAAGACTGCTGTCCTTCCGGTAAGCGCGGGAGGTTCTCGGCCTAGCACTAGAGCTGAAGGCCATGTGACTGCATGCCACGTATATGACCAGAAGAACGAAACACAGCCTGAACATATGCACAGGGTGGCGCCTCAATGTGGCCTTCGGAACGCAAAGAATGCTAGCCATCGGATCTGCGGCCGGGCTCAGCATTTTGAGCTGAACCTGATCAGTATGCAGCCGGACCTCAAACCCAGGCAGCCAGGCAGCAAATACACGATCCAAGAACATGAAACTAGGCTCTTGCCTTGAGCCTCGACTGCCAATGGATTCAGCAGCAAAAACAGCATCAGGACTGGGCCGCGGTCGTCGTTGTCGTCGAGTAGCAGTAGCAGTAGCAGTAGCAGTAGTAGTAGTAGTAGTACGTAGTGGTGGTAGTAGTAGTAGTAGGAGTAGGCGGCCCCCCTCCTACCAACCACCTCTCCTAAACACGGTTTAAGAGCACATCCATTCTACTCGGCATTTACAGTACAGTCGTGATGTCGTAGCCCATACCAACCACCGCTGTTGAGCACTGTTTCTGCTTGCGGGGCGGGGGGCTGGGGTGGGGGGGGGGGGGGAAGATTACGTACATTTTAAGAGCACATAATTTTTACTCGGTATTTACAGTACTTTCGTGATGTCGCAGCCCAATACCCACGATGATGATGACGATGGGTTTAGGGGCCAGGGGGTTGGGAGTNCCACTGTACGTGTGTTTTACAGTGGATGTGTGGTCGTGCGCCCCAACCCCCCCCCCCGTTTTGGTCACTGTTTCGGCTGGCGGGGGGGGGGGTGGGGGGGGGGGGGGGGGGAGAAGATTACGTACATTTTAAGAGCACATCAATTTTACTCGGTATTTACAGTACTTTCGTGATGTCGCAGTCCAATACCCACGATGATGATGACGATGGGTTTAGGCGCCAGGTGGTTGGTAGTATTATTACTAGCAGCAGTAGTAGTAGTAGTAGTAGTAGCAGCAGCAGCATTAGTAGTAGTAGCAGTAGTACTAGAGAGCGCTTGCACCATGATTTGCAAGGTGAAGCAAATGACAGGTCGTTTTGGTCATTTTGGTTTGGTCCAAAGTGACCATAACGACCGGTCGTTTTGCACCCCCTCGAAACGGCGAAAAGAACAAAACAACCAAAAGAACCGTTCGTTTTGCCCCTGCAGAACGACCAAAACGACCGTCGTTTTGCCACCCACCGAAACGACCCAAACGACCAACATTAAGAACGGTTCCGTTTTGCCGGTGGTAGTAGTAGTACTAGCAGCAACAGGAGTAGGAGTAGTAGTAGTAGTAGTAGTAGTAGTAGTGGTAGTAGCAGCAGTAGTAGTAGTAGTAGCAGTAGCAGTAGCAGGCGCCCTCCCTACCAACTACACTTGCACTTAACCATGTTAAGACCACGTCCATTTTACTCGGTATTTACATCACTTTCCTCATGTACGATCATCATAAGAAACCTCACTCGAGCTCTTGATTTTGGACTTGCTTTTGGGGGACCCCTACGTCTGGACTGTGTGTATTGAACTTTGGTGTTTCGAACGGCTTTCAGCGAAAACTCGAAATTGGTTGGGGGAAAGCTTTTCCGGTGATGATCACGACACTGTTTCGCCGACGCTCTACACCCTAGCGCACACACCGCACACTACTTGAAAAGCAAAGCCCTCCTAGGCCGAGATCTGGGCCGCAGGGGTGTTGGCGAGCCCCTCTCACGTACAGCTGGCATCTTTGTTTTTGATGTTTCTAAGATTCTGCGCTTCAGGTTGTAGGAGTGTTAAAACCTTCTTGGCAACACCTGCGTTTTGCACGATATTTGCAACGTGTTCGTGCTATCCGACCACCTGTGGTTTAGCAGTCTCTTCCCCGTCGAGTTTGCAACTCCAGCTGCAGTCGCAATTTTGGGAGTCTGAGCCTTTGCAACTTCACCGGCTGTGACAGTCAATGACAGTGAGCCTCTGCAACTTTTGCAGCTGTCACAGATAGGGCGCTTGAACCCGTGCATCTTCTGCAGCTGTCGCAGTCAGGGAGCCTAAAAGCTGCCACTGCCCAGCCCGGATGGAGCAAATGTAGTTCGGAGGGGAGGATGGCTGGTGGTAGTAGTAGTAGTAGTAGTAGTAGTGGTAGTAGTAGACAGCACTACTACTACCACGACTACTATAGTAGTACTGCACTAGTACTAGCTCAAGAACTAGTCCGAGTACTCGTACTTGTCGTACCAGAAATAGTGCTAGTGCTAGTGCAACTGCTAGTACTAAAACTAGTGCTAATACTAATACTCATACTGGTACTAATACCAGTACCAGTACTCATGAATACCAGTATTGAACTAGTACGAGTATGTGTACCGGTACAAATAGTGGTGCTAGTCGTCGTCGTAGTCGTAGGTCGCAGCAGTAGTAACTCAGCAGTAGTAGTAGTAGTAGCAGCAGTAGCAGTAGCAGTAGCAGTAGCAGTAGCAGTAGCAGTAGCAGTAGTAGTAGTAGTAGTAGTAGTAGTAGTAGCAGTAGTAGGAGTAGAAGTAGCAGTAGTAGTAGTACTACTACTACTACTACTACTACCACCACCACGCTCACTCACGGGAGGCCTGGAGTTTTCAGGCACTTTTGCTCTAGTTTGCACGGTTAGGGGGTGGGGGGGGATGGGGTCGGGGGAGAGGGGATGATGACATCCTCTTGCAGTTCTTCATGGTGATGGATGCATGGTGCGGTTCTTCATGGTGTTGTGTGCATGGTGAAATCCCGAAGCTTCAAACACGGTTTTGTGGGTTTTGTGGTTTCTGACACCCTGAGCTGGAACTGCCAGTACACCCGGCACCTCATGTCGCTAACCGCGCCGTATTTTTCAATAGCGATTTCGGGTCAGCTTCTTCAGATTGGAATCTCAGGGATGTACCTTAGCTATCTTGCTTCTCATGTTTGATCGAGTTCTGTTCCTTTCTGCCCTCCTATGTGAACTGTTTGCGTAAGACAGAGAAGGACGCGCGCCCGTAGCAGACGATACGTCTCCCAAGCTTCAAAAACTACTTGTTGGCTTTTGACACCCTGAACTGGATTATGCACGGCCCTGCCAGTACTTCCTTCTCGGCACTTCACGTGCCATGTGTCCTAGCCAAAAACACCGTAGGGCCTATGGGGTGCTCAAATCTGAAGATTGCATTCACTACGAAACACATGAAAGCACCAGACATCCGACAAGCGCGCGTCCAGTAGTAGCAGTCGTAGCCGTATTCACGTAGTCGTCGTCGTAGTCGTCGTGGTAGTCGTCGTAGTAGTAGTAGTAGTAGTAGTAGTAGGAGGAGGAATAATAGTAGTACTAGTGGTAGTAGCAGGAGTAGTAGCAGCTAGTAGAAGTACTGTAGCATTGCGTTGGTGATTATAGTAAATAGTAACAAGGAGCAGAAGGTAGCAGTGAGTAGTGCTAGTACATGTGTTAGTCAGTAGCAGAAGGCATTCAACGGCAAGTGCCAGTAAGTAGCAAATGGTCAATGAAGTGGGCACTGCTAAGTAGTAGGTAGTACGCGGCAAGTGGTAAGCAACACCCAGTAAGTAGAGATTGGTGATTGGTATGTGGTAGGCAGTAGCTTGGCCTCGGCGCTCGCGGTGGCGGCTCCTTCTCCCGATCCGAGGACCGGAGCTCCACCGGAGGCAGCCTGTGCAAACGAAATTTTCTTGTAGGTCCTTACCGAAGGCGTCGGGATCGAAGCCCTGCGGTTTAACTTGTGTTTGCTGTGTTGAGGCTGTCTGCGGCAGCCGAGAGACTTTGAAAATCAGTCCTTTAGTGATTGGACCAGTTGCCATGCATGCCGTCAGAATCAACGCGCACGATGGACGCAGAAGAGGCTGCAGTCGTCTGGGTTATATAAACATTCCAAGTCAGGCCGATTGGGTCAGGTCAGCAGCCTGACGAAACATGCACAGGGAACCCTGTATAAAAGCCCTCGCAACTACCTCACCCTGTGCCTTCACAAACCGAAACCTGGAATCCCAAATCTGAGAATACAGTTACAAAGCCCCAAACAGCAAAACCCTAAACCAAAAAGGGCTCAGTCTGCGCCCGAACATGCCGATTGAACCAATGACTTCACATTATGTAGAAAACAGACACCGATCATCCGATTGCCTTCTCAGCTGCCTCCGAACTTGGTGCAGGTCCGGCAGCGGCCGGTGCTGCAGCCACGGGGGCCGTGGCCGCTGGCGCCGCAGCTTCCTGCTGGAGTAACATGTGGGCCTCAATGACTGAAATGAGGTGTTGGAGTTTGGGTGTAATTAGCATAACTATTGAGAGGGAGCATATACGGGAAGAATATCTATGACGCGGGGTTGCGGGACCTTCTATGTACGTCCCTGTTTTGGATGTAGCCCAGTAGGGTCCTTTTGAAGGGTATTATCGGGTTCCAGAATTGGGTTCCTTTAAGCTGCAAACACCAGCACTCTGAAGCTGCACACTGCTCAAGAAGATGAGTGTTGTGAGGCCTAAACCGCAAACCCCATCCAGTACATCCCTACCAACATCAGCCTATTAAAACGCCGAATTGCGGACCACGGCCGTGGTCGCCATCTGGTCTGGGAGCTTCGCATAAACTAAACATCCCTGTTTGGCCTCCGTGGCTGGGGCCGGTCCAACCTCAGGGAAGTATGCGGGATGTGGCACGTGGGGCCGTATGCTTTGGGGTCCGCTCCTTCAACCTCCGGTTTTCGCAGTCTCGAGTGTACGGCTTAGGATATCTGCCAAGCGACCACTGAGGTGGAATCTTCGCTCCGATCAGCAGTCGCTCAGCTACATGTGAGGGCGAAGAACCCTTGGATTGCCTCCAGCCTCAAGTCCAGACCCAATGCCCTAGTCCCTATCCTAAACTCTTGAGCCCCAAACCTACACCCAAAACTCCGCCTGCAGCCCCAAGACTACACCCAAACCTTTAAGCACAAACTACACATCTTGCATTCGTCAGACTTCGGATCGCCCTCTTCCGGCCTCGACGCTGGTGACGGTCTCGGTGGCAGCCGGAGGGGCAGCCATTTCTCCACGGAGTTCCTCTGCCCCGTCAACAGGCTACACACCTGAAGAACCTCCTAAACTCCGAAGCCTTACATCCGAGACACCTCAAGCCCAGAACCAAAAGCCGCCTCGGAACTGAGATCCCCAAACCCGGAGAAGCTCCGCCACAAAACAAGCACCACTTGATACATCATCACGAGAGCTACTGTAACCCGCCCAATACGAATGCAACGAAGAAGAACAGAGCAAGGACATGAGAAACCGTGTAACCGTGTAACCCGTGGCTCCTCGAGTTTTTCCGGCTGCGAGGGGGCCTGGGACTTGAGCTGAGCAATTTCGGCTCGAGCAGACTTCAGCTCCTGCGCTTTTGGGGTTCTTGGCGGCTTGGGATTTCGGGGATTCTGGCATAGGGCTTCGGACGTTGACGGTTGTGGGGCTTTCGAGCTGCATTGGAAGGGTCTGTGGGAGCGTTCTGTGGCTCCGGGCCGAGGCAAGCATGTCGACTCCCTCGGCAGAGTCTGGGGATTCCAGAAGCTGATGTGCCGAGGTTGTCTTTACACTGTTCGACCGATGACAGAGCCAACCATAAGTTTCGGAAGTCGAAGGTTTTCGCAGGTTTCTGATTCGTCGCAATGCTCTTGTGTGCGAGTGTGTGTGTGTGTGTGTGAGTGCCTGTACATGGCGCTGTGCTTCTGCATCCCGTCGCAGTTGCAGGGGCATGTGGCACTCAAACCCCATACCACATGCATATACAGGCACTCTATCGAATGACACAATAGCCACAAAGTGTCCCTGAGTTGCAGAGCGGACGTGGTGGGCTCCATGACGTGTAAGCAACTGCTCCCACAAGGCTGGTCCTCTTGGAGCTTGAGGACATCCTGGCCAGCGCAGTTCTCAATCCTACACCAACACTCTCAAACACGAGGCATCGACACCCTCTGCAATAGCCTTATGACTTAGACACTTGAATTCTGGGTAAGACTGCCAACAAACAAGAACAAGGGATTCAAGGGATGACTCGATGGCTTTTACCTGTGACAAGAAGATGAGGAGGCTGGCTAAGCAACAGCCTATCAGCATCACGAAATAGCCACTGACACCAGCAACCCACTTTCTGCACAAAAGCTCGGTATGGTCCTTTGGGCGACACCCGGTCAAGTTGACGTCTCAGGGCATCTCTCGGCGTTCCAAGTCAATGTTCGCAAGACAAACCGGCTCTTTACGTGGCTGAGTTCTTCTGCAGTGACATGAAGAGCAAGGATACCTTCATTGCCAAAACTCCCCAGGCCCTAAATGCCCAGAGATTCAACTGAAACTCTGGCCCTTGCAAGCTTGGCTCACACGCGTGCAGAGCACAACTTGTTCTTGCTGGATGGCGTGCATCCAACTGAACCGACGCGCGAGCCTGGACTGCATACAACGGAGTGCGAGGCATACAGGTCAGAAGGTAGCATCTTTGACGCGATACTTCCTAAAACCATCTGATAGCAGATGCGACATCAGCTGTCCTCTAGACTTGGGACTCCAACACAACCCGTATAGAATACAATTCCGATTATAGGCCCCTATAACTGAAAACAAAGGTTACAGCTCGTTCGAGTTCGTCGAATGTGCTGTTCTGCTGTGTAACTTGACACCTTTGGGCGACGCCCGGGCGTCGCCAAGTCAATATTCGCAAAGAAAATCGGCTCCGCACTTGGCTGAATTCTTTTGCGGCGACATGAACAACATTTCCAACAGCTTCCCCAACAACCGAGGCCCTGGTGCTGAGATTCGTCTGGCTGCTGCGAATCCAATCAACGTGGGAGCCCTGTTTGCATGTCATATTGATAACAGAACGTCTACAAGATAGCACGGCACAGGGACAAGGTCGTCCGTGCCGTCGAATCGCACCCGAATCCCCTCTTCTGCATTATCGCTTTCCATGCTCTCGGGTAACCATGACTTTGATGTTGTCGGTGCTGCTTCCGCGCCATCCTCAAAGACAGTTCCGTACTGCCAACCATGTAGTCCTCCAAAAACACGAATGCGGCTGCCTGTCTCGTAGAGGCGGCGAATTCTCCCCAGGTCCACATTGATTGTGTCGCCTGAGCGAAGAGTCACCGCATAAGGGTGGACTGTCGTCATGGCAACTGGAGGGATCTCGCGTATGTGACCGGACTTCCAAGACCATGTCCGGCTTGCTCTGCTTCTTCGCCCGTTGGGCGCCTGCTCCTCTACCTGAAAACCCGAACGCCGCTTGTAAAACGCACCAAATGCACAGGTTTTCCTAGATCAGGTTCCTAGTGTCGGCAAGGTTCCAGATTCAAGATTCGTAACCTTCAAAATAACTTGCATAGTCCTACACTCCTTAAAAGCTAACCTCTACCCGGATCGCCACTATACTGCTAGACTGAAACTCTAGAGGTACAAGGCTCAAGGCTGGCTCCCAGGAAGGCAGAGAGCGAGCCGTGTGTACTAAGCCCGTACCGCTACTATCCCAAACCCAAAATGCCGACTGAGGGTTGGCACCTTCCGGTCGGTCTATCTTATGGAGTCGCCGGTGGAACCCTGCAACGTTCGGAAACCGTGGAGCTGTAGCCGTGCATGCGCACCCGCTATATCCGCTATATATTAAAGAACGCTAAGGAACAGTATTGGCAATTTGCTACTCAGGCCCCTATGTATAGTATGAACCATACACGACGGACTGCTCGGTGCCCCAATCCTGCAACAACCAGAAAAAGGCTACTGGAACAACCTTGATTGCGAGTGAACACTTGTAAACCCGACCCTTAGCCCTAGACGCCTATACATGACCCTAAACCCTATACATCCTAAATTCTTGCCCTAATCGAGGTACATGGACTTCAACAGGTTCTCCACGTCGCAGGCTCTGTCGGAGCTGGCTAAGGGGAACCCGTTGTCGCAGCTGCTGCTTCGGACCCTGGAGGATGCAGTTGTAGTGAGGAAGCTCGCCCGTAGACAGAAATTCCTGGGCTCTGGCTAAGAGACTTACCAGTAGTTTCAGTTACTCAATAACACACAATATTACTAAAGGTTCCTAGCATGCTAACATAAGTCAAATCTTTAACAAGAGCCAAGGTTCGCGGTCAATCTGCTCTTCTGGGTTCATCCATGCAGGGTCCCCCTGGATCCGTGCCACCAGCCAACGTTGATTCGTGATCGAAAAGTAGAGAACAGCTTCTC
Source organism: Symbiodinium sp. clade A Y106 (assembly GCA_003297005.1). Lineage (NCBI taxonomy): Eukaryota > Dinophyceae > Suessiales > Symbiodiniaceae > Symbiodinium > Symbiodinium sp. clade A. The sequence goes on from BGNK01002446.1 coordinate 96,454, forward strand.
CGTTCTTGTAGAAGGATGGCATGGCCGCCTTTTCTGGGTCTTCGGCCACTTGCACAGTATCTACTGGCACTGGTGCCTCTACCTCGAGCAAGAACTCCAGTCGCTCAGTCTCTTCCATGGCTGCCGTCTCTTCACGCCTCAGTGTGGCGAGCACATCTGGTGCATCTTTGGCCACGTAAGTAGCCCCCGGCCCCTCTGCAGCCTCTGCAGCCTCTGCGTGGTGCTGCTTCAAGTCCCCCGTCCAGCCCTCCAAGTCCTGGAGTCGGCTCTGCCAATCATTCGCCTGGACGTTCCACTCGATGCGGACCTTGGAGGCGGCCGAAGCCGACGAAGCCGAAGCCTCAGAGCGGAATGCCTGTAGGAAGCTCAAAGACCTCGTGGAAATCGACTTCATCCTCTGCTCGTCTGGTTCCGGTTCAGCGCTTCGGCTTCGTGTGGAGCGCGAATACGTAACAACGAAGGTCTCACCTCCTTTTCCCTGGATTTGCACAGAGCCCCCACGTGCCGGCTTGTATCGATAGTACCACAGGAGGAAGACTAGGCCGCCCCCTGCGAAGATGCTGGCCGAAGCAAGGGCTATGGATATCAAGGCGAAGCTGGCGTCTTGCTCGGCGATGAGACCCTGAAACGGAACCACATGCGCGATGGCGAGCAGCGACAGATGGGTGGTGTGACACCACCTCCCGCTCAAGGCATTCGCGGAAGCCACCCGCAGTCCGACGGAGCTCCAAGCACGTGAAGTGTGATCGAAAAATACGCAAACATCCTGTGGCTGGCGTGGGGCATCGCTCAGTCTGAATAAAATAGGTTCTGCCAAATCCGAAACACTGGCCACGGACACTTTGCCTCCAGCTTCCAACAGGATGGAGATCTCGACGACTGGAGAGTTCAACACAATCTGGCTGCTACCCTCGCCGTTGCTGGGCATGGTCTCAGACACATCCTGCAAGACCTCCGTTACTGCGAGCATCGGGTTAGCCCCCTGCAGCAAGTCTTGCACCAACTGCGGCGGGACCGAAACTGTTACACCCGGACCCTCCATGGCACCACCGGTGCTGAAGATCACACGATCCCGCGGATCCGACTTCTCGGAGTCATCTGCCAGGCTGCGGAGCTTCACTACTGTGACCTTCCCCGAAGCTGTGGCCCTCACCAAGGGATTAGAGCTATCAGCCCCCTGCATCTCCATCAGGGCAAGCACCTCCTGCAGTGTGCTTTCCAGGATGCGGCCCTCAACCGTGTTGACTGAGACATCAGCTGGCAGCTGAATAACTTGCTGCAAGGTGGTCGTGGAAGTGGTGCTTGTGCCTGTGGAAGTCGTTGTGGTGCTGCAGAACGTCTTCTGCCTTGCGACAGCCACCTCTTGCTCCTCTGGATGCTCGGAGTTGCAAAAGCCTGACTGCTGGAAGCACCTCTCTGCATTGTTCCAATNAAATGAAACCTCATCCGGCTGGTTGAAATCGAAAAGGCACCAGGCGCCGCAATGGTTGAACATCTTGTTCGCAAGTGCAAGCTGCACAAACGGAGTGGTTGCTGGCTCGCAACTGACGGTATCAGCAGACAGTATGCCCCAGTTCGAAAGGTCGCAGATACCCTCCATGATCTCGATGGAGAAGTCCAAGACAGGCGGTGAGCATGCGCCTGCGGTGGTTGATGAAGAGGTGGTCGTCGACCCTGCAATTGTGGAACTAGAGGTCGTTGGACTCGCGCCTGTCCACGACGTTGATGTTGAGGTAGAAGTCGTTTGGGCAAGCATGGAAGTAGTCGAAGATGTGGAGGAAGCGGAAGTGCTTGCCATCCTGGAAGTCGAAGAAGTGCTGGAGGTTGAAACGATGGACGTCGACGCGCTGCGTGTTGTGGTCATTGAAGACGATGTGATGCTTGTGCTTGTGGAGCTGGGGATTGCGGAGCTTGAGGACGTGATGCTCGAAGTGTATGTCGAGCTTGTCGTTCGACTTGCGCTTGTCCACGACACTGATGTTGAGGCGGAAGTCGTTGTGGTGCTGCAGAACGTCTTCTGCCTTGCGACAGCCACCTCTTGCTCCTCTGGATGCTCGGAGTTGCAAAAGCCTGACTGCTGGAAGCACCTCTCTGCATTGTTCCAATNGGAAGTCGTTGTGGTGCTGCAGAACGTCTTCTGCCTTGCGACAGCCACCTCTTGCTCCTCTGGATGCTCGGAGTTGCAAAAGCCTGACTGCTGGAAGCACCTCTCTGCATTGTTCCAATAAAATGAAACCTCATCCGGCTGGTTGAAATCGAAAAGGCACCAGGCGCCGCAATGGTTGAACATCTTGTTCGCAAGTGCAAGCTGCACAAACGGAGTGGTTGCTGGCTCGCAACTGACGGNAAATGAAACCTCATCCGGCTGGTTGAAATCGAAAAGGCACCAGGCGCCGCAATGGTTGAACATCTTGTTCGCAAGTGCAAGCTGCACAAACGGAGTGGTTGCTGGCTCGCAACTGACGGCATCAGCAGACAGTATGCCCCAGTTCGAAAGGTCACAGATACCCTCCATGATCTCGATGGAGAAGTCCAAAACAGGCGGCGAGCATACGCCTGTGGTGGTTGATGAAGAGGTGGTCGTCGACCCTAAATACATCACCAACATGTCGTAATGATTGCCAGCCAGAACGATGTTGTCAGCGCTGTCGAGCTGCACAAAACCTCCGTCGTCCTCAACGAACGTTCCAGTTTGCAAAGTCCACAGCACCGCTCCTGCACTACTCAGCTTCATCAGAAAAAAGTCGTTGTCGCCCTTATTGCTGTAGCCACTGAAAGAGCCCGAAGTGTGACCAGCCACAACGATGTTGTCGGCGCTGTCGAGCTGCACAGAACGCGCGTCGTCCGTATCGTCCGTTCCATCTTGGAAAGTCCACAGCTCCGTTCCTGCACTGTTGAACTTCATGACAAAAATGTCGCTATTTCCCCGATTGCTGTAGCCACTGAAAGAGCCCCAAGTGTAGCCAGCCACAACGATGTTGTCGGCGCTGTCGAGCTGCACAGAGCGTGCGTCGTCCAAATCGTCCGTTCCACCTTGATACTCCATTAGCAACGTTCCTGCACTGCTGAACTTCATCCAAAAAAATCGCTGAGGCCCCGATTGTTGAAGCCATAGCAAGAGCCCCAAGTGTAGCCAGCCACAACAATGTTGTCGACGCTGTCGACCTGCACAGAACGTGCATAGTCCGCCGCGTCCGTTCCACCTTGGAAAGTCCACAACTGCGTTCCTGTACTGCTGAACTTCATCACAAAAATGTCGATGTCGCCCTGATTGCTGTAGCCAATGAAAGAGCCCCAAGTGTAGCCAGCCACAACGATGTTGTCCTCGCTGTCGAGCTGCACAGAACGTGCTTCCTCCGTAAAGATTGTTCCACCTTGAACCGTGAACAGCCGCGTTCCTGCACTGCTGAACTTCATCCAGAAAAAATCACTGTTCCCCCGATTGCTGAGGCCACTGAAAGAGCCCCGAGTGTAGCCAGCCACAACGATGTTGTCCGCGCTGTCGAGTTGCACAGAGCGTGCGTCGTCCTCATCGTCCGTTCCAGTTTGCAAAATCCACAGCACCGCTCCTGCACTGCTCAGCTTCACAAGAAAGAAGTCGGTGAAGCCCTGGTTGCTGAGGCCATTGAAAGTGCCCCAAGTGTAGCCAGCCACAACGATGTTGTTGGCGCTGTCGAGCTGCACAGAAGTTACGTAGTCCATACTGCTCGTTCCACCTTGATACGTCCACAGCACGCCTCCGTCGAAGGAGCCCTCGACGTTTCCAGTCCTGGACTTGGCAAGCAAGTTGGAGCCGTGCATCTGGGTCCAGTCACTGTTCGCCGACGTCAGAGAGGGCGAGCGGAGCCGGAGCTCCTGGGACTGAAAGCAGAGAACTTGCCCCGCGCCAGTGCCATCCTCGTCCAGGCCGTCCAGGTGCGGTGACGTAAAGAAGGCCTTGATTTTGACAGGCCTCCCGGGGTCAGGTTTCACCTTGATGACGCAGGAGTCATGCGGGAAAGCACCCTGTGAAAATCGCGAGAGGAGGCTCGCGACACAATCAGCTGCTCTCACTTTGCATGGCCCTCTTAGCACGTGCCACGGAGACGAGCCTTCGAAGGCCTGCATGGCACTCTGCTCTTCCGACCTCGATGGAGCAGGGGCCTCACTGAGGCAGAGCTTCCAGGCGATGCCATCTTTTTGCGAGAAAGCCAACATCTCGATAGCAACATGCCTGCCATTTTGCTCAAGTTCGATGGAACAAGAGTTGTCTTGGCTGTCTTCCTCGACGATGCGGGCAATGCAGCCGTCTTGCAGGACCGAACATGGCCCCAAGCTCACCTTCCAGGACGGTGAGCCCCACGCTCCTTCTAAGAGGGCGGCAGTGGCAAGGCTCAGCATAAGAGAAAGTGCCATGTTCCTGTCCATCTGACGCCGCATCGTCAGCCTGGCCTAGTGACTTGTCTCTGCTGCTTCTGTATGGTGACCTTTATGTCGATTATGTCGCCTGTCTCAGTTTGTGTGGATAACATACAGCGGGCGTTGTACGTCTTGATGGGCCGTCACGGCTCACAGCCGAGAACGAAATGCATGTTCTCCGGAAACTCTTCTGCCCCTAAGAACAAAGTGGATATAATGCAAAGAATGGACTCTCAACGTGGTGCCGTGGCACCGCTCCTCGGGAGTTTCAGCTGCCTCTTGGCGGGAGCTACTTTGCTCCGACTGCCTGGTTGCCTGCTCCTGCAAAGAATCGACTTCCATGGATTTAGAATTAGGGCCTGGGATCCATAATGAGTCTGATGCCACTTCGATGACAACCCAACAGCCACGTGGCCTGTGACCGTCATGATCATCATCGCGGTCATTGGTATCATCACCCTCAGAGTCACCATCATCGACTACATAATAATAGTGAGAATAAGAATAAGACTAAAGTTATTTGCAGGGCAAACCTGGATTCCAAGACACAGTGATGATAACGCTTCCTTTTGTGTCTTGAGCCAAATAATCGGTTGTAACGTCTTGGTGTGAAACTGCTTCATGATGATCTA